>QLOY01001450.1:0-48565 GCA_003313965.1 Megacollybia marginata
AGTAGTCAGGTGAGAGAAACGTGACGAATTTCGACGAAGGGTAACCTTGCTTCTAGCAAGGTAATTGATCAATATCATCACCCGACGCCAACTCGGGTGTGTGTGTGCGTCTCGTACTCCGCCATTCATCACAGCACTCAAATTCATTGATCTATGAAATCGATAGTCGTCATAATCTTGTGTCGGTTGTTACACCACTACTGTAGTTTTCAGACCTAAAGTCTGTCCCCTGTCCCCTCAAAGTGGGAACGGAACTAAGGGAGGGGGGACAGTCCCCCCTCCCGTAGCAGCCGGGAACTAAAGAGGGGGACAGGCGCCTATTTATGTAATGAGTGCTTGGCATTCCATTAACCACGTGCAGTAAGCTAAATTGAAACACATTGCCTGAAACACATCATGGTCAGGTTGGTGTTGCTATGTTGCTATTCAAAATCCACCTGCGCTCACAAGGAGCAAGGTCAGTGACCTCAGTGGACCTAATTACTGCAGACATTGGGTAGTATTATTGAATTATGGTGTAGTACTATGGATGCTTTCCTACTTGGTCGCACACTTATGCAATGTATCTGGTCCCGGGAACTAAGGTGTCCCCCAGTGTCCCCCCTACTCTGCTTGCCAGGAACTCGGAGATAGCAGGGGACACTTACGTAAAGACCGTGGGAGGGAACCTATGGTCGGAAAACTACAGTACTCTCCTACAACTTCTGCTGCAAATCTGCTATCGATCTTTTCGGCTGGGGTAAGTTGAGAAATTGCTGTCTCAGCTGTGACAGTTTACTGGGTGCTTCAGCTCTGCTGCGTTAGCCTGGTGACTGGGCCCGTCTGAGCGAAGCGAAAAACCTGCCAGTGGTTACCTAGGCTACTGCCAGTGCCGCGCCGCAGGCGTGTGGGGGGTGATACTTCCTGCTTCTTCCGTATTTTAATCATGGCACTTTGACTCCAATTGTCGCAGATGATCCTTCCAACCACATCGCATGTCCTTTTGTCGCGATCGTGGTTAGTCTGTCTCGAGAGACTAGATGATCCTGGTCAGAGTCGTCTGTTAGGCTACACAACCTAGCAGGCGTTGTATGTCACTCTTGTGATGTCAGCCGGCCTAAGTAAACCCGGTTCTGTCGTTTTCATCAGATCAATGATTTAGATCAAACTTACATACATACTTCCTTCCTTCCTTCCCACCGTTCATCAACATCCATCTCCAGGCGACGGACGCACCGGACCGCCCTATAAGCGGATTCAAACGCTAGGTAGGCTCTCGAACATGAATATCTACCTGAATCCGAACTGGAACAAAGTATTCGATGTAATGATAAGCGTTAAGCAACTCTGAAACGAGCTACACCCTCTGATCAAAATTTGATGTGCCTGAAATCTGTCAGCCGGAAAACATCGAGTCTGATGTTTTAGCTCTCCCCACCATTCCTTCCTCTCAGGCCTTGGTCTATGCTTCTTCCTCGTCACTCTTTACCGCTTTTCCTCCACACTCTTTTCCTCGTCTCATGCACCCTCATCTCCCTCTCGTCACCTGCTAGGGCTCTCACAACCGTAAAAATTGACGACGAAAACGGGGACCCCATAACCGGAGCCCAAATAACCTATTCTCCGGAGGGCGTTTGGAATTATGGACCCACTTGTGGTGACTGTAGTTCAAAACCTGATCCGAGTCAGGCGTATGACGGGAGTTGGCATGATGGGGCATACTTTCCTGCAAGTCCTCGACGTTTCCTTACTCGTATGCGACGGGATGACGATGTTTCAGAGGGATGACGCAGCCAAAGTAGCTCAAGTGTTCTTCACCGGTACTGCTGTTTCGGTTGTTGGGATTCTTAGCTATGGGACTTCGGGTGCAGCGTACGTACTTGACCCTTTTATCTTTCTTCGCTAACTCATGTGGTCAGCACTGACCTAACATTCTACATCGATGGCGCACAAGCAGGTCACTATTCTCAAACTGATATCAACGGAAACGGATTCGTATACAACTACTCATTTTTTTCAACGTCGTCGCTTGAGTTTAAGCAGCATAATCTTACTATCGTGAATGGGGGCAATTTGGGACCTGATACGTCATTGCTGTTGCTTGATTATATTCAGTACTCGTGAGTACGCTCCAGTACTGAGACAATCCTCTGATAAACGTTAGATATGATGAAACAACATCTTCGACTGCTCAGGCTAGGTAATACTTCTTTGTTCAGAGATTCGGCATGAGATGATTTCTTTCTAGTGGAGCTATTGGGAAACCAGTATCTACCTCCTCAACGTCCTCAACGTCCTCAACAGCTCCATCTAGCTCGATCACTCCGTCATCACCGGGAGCATCTGCATTAACCACTAGCCCGAATAGTAGTACTGATTCCAAGCATTCTACATCTCTTACATCAAATACTACATCCCCGTCCCCATCAAATAGCACAAATAGCACTCAAACGACGGGGATACTCCATCCCCCATCCACAAATGGATCACTCGCCTCTTCCGTGGTTGGTGGTGTATCACCACAGTCAACAACCTCTCCTTCCAATACCACTACGACCACCGGCACCAACGCTTCGACATCTTCATCAACATCCCAATCCAAAACCAGCATAATCGTAGGAAGCGTACTAGGATCCCTCGTCTTCCTATCTATCCTCCTAATCATCGCTCTAGTCTCCCGAAATCGCAGACGGAGAAACGAAAGACGCCAAAGAGTCCTCGCTCCGAACCCTCTCCGAGTTCCCGGAAGTGAAAGTTCACTTCCATTGACTGAAGGGAGAGCAGAGAAAGCACCAGAGTCTGAGAACATTCAGACCGATTCGGACCGTGACGACTCCTCTCAAGGGTTAACATTAACAGAGCAGACGCAGACTCCATCGCAGACGCTTACTTCAGATAGTCGGGGTAGGATGATAAACGATGTGATGACTCTTGCGGCGGAGGTACAGAGATTGGTTGGGCAGATTAGTCGAGAGACTGACGAACACCCAATCGAGGACGATGAAGGTGGTGGGGGGGAGGAAGGGGAGAGAGTGGGAAGTCTTCCTCCTCCCTATTCGCCTAGTTCCTGATAGTATGGCATTCATTGTTGAACATACGCTATTTATCGATTACACTGGTTGATAGTCTACCAACTCAGCTAAGGTGGGGTTTCAGATGCGTCAATGTTGTTTGCGAGTGCGAAATACAATGTGGCTCCTGAATATGTTGCGAAGGTCAATCCTTGAATCTAGTGCATTACACTGGCCAGTAACTTCGTTTGAGAATGCAATTTTGATTGCAGAACTGGATTGTGGTAGACATTCTTGTATACTCGAAGTATACGTTCCGTTTGAGTTTAATCACCACACGTTGTTTCACCCTAGCTTACATTTTAGCCCTGATAAATCATTGAACATTGTGGTCTATTACTGGTATAACAGCAAGTAAACTAGGGTTCCGTTGTTCAGTTGATAACCGCGGTACTACTATAACAAGGACTCTAAGTTCCATTTTTCCTGAGGGCTCTCGTGTTCAATTCGTACTTCAGCCAAACATTTTTGTGGTCAATGAGGCTCCTAACCAAAGTCTGTATCAACGTCTAGCAATACACAACGACAGATTCAACAATGCTTACGAGTCGATGCGATCAGTAGATCAGATTTGAATACGGCAGGCACAAGGAGAGTCGGCACTCACACAGAAGCTCTGGCCCCTCCCTCATACGCACAACGTTGCGCTCTGTCGCTCAACGAAGCTGGAAAGCTATCATTGATATTCGAGTCTGGGTACACGCAGCGCATGTGTCAAGCGGAGAGCGAGCGATGTGATACACGTTGAGGGAGGATCGAGGAGATGATCGATGAAAGGGTAGGTGTTCGAATTTCTTGTTTTTCGAATTTCTACTATTCCCATACCGCGATGCAGTGTACTACTCCCCACCTTCCAACAAAGCCCAATTGCTTCGCATCGTTTGGTATTCCCACATGTCACCCGTACTTGCTACCTCCTTTTCGTCGTCGTCGTTGTAGCTGTGTAAGTAGAGTACGTCAGCCGCAGTAGTCTTGACTCAAATTACTCAATTCAATTCAATTGTCGTCTAATTCATCCGGAATGACAAAGTCATCGAGATTAAGATGAATAATCTATTCGATTACAAACAACATTGGTAGCGGGGCGAAGCAGACCTTTCTTTACTCCCCAACCAACAACCCAGAAGCCTTCGCATCTCTCGGAACAATCTCACATTTAAACTTGTTCAGATGACTGCGAAAAACGTGTTAGCATGCCATCCGAAGGAAGGGAGAGGGTACGTACTTCACAGTACCACCAGTCCCTCTCAGCATCTCTTCTTCACTAATCTTTGCTCCTGAAGGCCGTATATCAAAAGCCCAAACAACCATAGCAATAGTAATCCAAACAGATACATCGGCTAAAAGTCGTCCAGGACATATCCGTCTACCAAAACCAAACACGACGTCGTATGGACTTGATGCGGGGGAAGAACCTAGATAGCGATTCGGATCGAATGTTGAAGGGGAAGAGTACACTGAGGCATCGCGACACATTCTCCTATGTGATAATTTCAGAGAATGAGCGCCGGTATAGTTGGAGGTGTTCGTACCTGATATTCGGAATCACAATAGCACCTTTAGGGATAAAGTACCCATCATGAATGTCATCTTCCGTCGTCGCATGTGGAAGACCTGTTTTGTGCGCGGGGGTTCAAGTTAGCGAGCGTGTCCGCGTCCCCTAAAGGGAGGAGAGAGAGGGAGAACGTACCCTCAGGAACAGGGGGAAACATTCGAAACGTTTCTTTAACTAGTGCCTCGAGATATGGTAACCCGTCTCTATCATCCACACGGGGTAAACGATCCCGCCCAACGACTGAATCCATCTCGTCTTGTGCGTTTTTGAGGATGTCTGGGTAGAGTGTCATGAGGAAGAAGAAGACGTGAACTACTACTGCTGTCTGTAGCCGACGATTAGTCTGAGGAAAAGGAGGCGAAGGAGGGAAAACCTACGGTTTCACTACCGCCACCAAACATCGACCCAGCGGCATTCTTAATAACGTCTTCTGCCTCAGGTGTAGGGTTCTTCTTGAGCCATTTGGCTGTGAATGAATCTTCGGCGGTTCCAGCTGCCTTTCATTGCGTCAGCGGAAGGCAAGGAAGAGGTGAAGAAAGACGATCTCACCAATTCCTGTTTGACGAAATTGAATGGTGTATCCACCATAAGCCCGTATAGAGGTTTCCAGAGCCTCGCTATCTTCTGAAATCCTGCTCCTGGAACCCATTCTGGGACGTATTTCACTTATGGAAATGGGTCGATATTGAGGTTGCGCAGTGAGAGAAAACGTACAGATGGGTAGTTGGTTAACCATAAAACGGGAAGGTGAAGATCCCTCATTGAACGAATCCATCGCGGTGTTGCCTACACGGATGAACTCGTCGTTTTCGTCTTTAGCGGTGTAGCCATATGCGACGCGAAGAATGATCGCTCCAGCATGCCTAATCAAGCGCCAAAAGTCACAAACCGAAAACAGACTGAAAAAAAGCGAACGTACTGAAAACAATGCTCAACAAGACGCTCAGGCTCCTTCAGACAATTCCAAGCAAACCTTCTCGCATGATCTTCCTCCTGGGGATAGAACGACTTCAACGCTATCCAGTTCCCCAGTTCCTCATGAAACACTTTTCGATAGCTCCGGAATAGTGTTCCAGTCGTAAACGACATGGCTTTGCCCCATCCCATTAGGTCTATTGTCATAGTAAGATGTGGTCGTCCGGAATACTTTGTGCTTTTCTTGTCCAACAGCTCCCAAGCTTTTTGGTACGAGCTTACGATCACAAGTGGAGTTCCAAACGCTGAGACAGAGACGATGGGTCCCCATTGGTCTGCCCATTTACCGTAGACTTCCCAGTCGTGCCCACCGGAGGGTATATCGAAGAGGTTGCCCAGAACTGGGAGACCGGGAGGCCCTGGAGGTAGCTTTGGTTGGCGTTTTTTTCGCAGCCAGAAGAGGAGGAGAACGCTCAATAAGATTGAAAATAAGGTGGTTGTAATAGGAAGAGCCATTTACAGAGTTTTTAGTCATTCGAGCCTGTCTTATCGGTGGTGAATTTGAAGGCGACTAGTGTAAAGTTGGATAGTTACGATATTCGCTGCGTTCCAAGAAGCGGAGATAGGTTTTAGCAAGCTCACTAATAAGATTTGAAACGTAATAGCCATCCATAAGATGAGATATTCGGAGGCTACTAAATTCCTTCGAAGGTTCGTCATAAAAGCCTTAGCATCACATGATCAAGACAGTTATGCCCTTCGGGGGAAGACTCGGTTTATTTGGCTGGTCCCAGGCCTGGGCTCAATCAACAGTCCAAGTACCCACATTATAATCTAGCCCAGCTATCCTGTACGTCCCATAAGAACAATTGGAAAGAGACGTTAGCGTGTTTTACTAACCGCGGGTTTGCCGCGGGTAGGAACCGAACTTGTGTCGTCGGGTTAAGAAGAGATCGGGATCGGGATCTATGATGCGCCAGTTTCAGAAAGTATACAAAAGGACACATACAAATCATGTTCCGTAGTCCACGCAACATCACGATTCTGCGACTTGCCAATCGTACCTTACGATGACGAATTCGACATTTCTGTTGGGATCTCCGATTGTGGTCGAATTGTGGTACTCTGAGATGGAAAAGGATGTTCTCGTCGTCTGTTGGTTTAGCGCTCCTACTCACAGTCCTACTTATCGTCCGAGTCTCCTCTCGGTATCCGTTAATCGTAACTTGAAGATTTTATACAGCACACTATGGTGAGGACAAAGCACTAAGCACTCGATCGAAAGTAATTTGGTCGATTACTCAATCATGAGGTACAACTTTGATCAGCCAGCACCTGTGCTCGAAGAAAAGGGATGTGCAGACGCAAAGAGGATGTCTCAAGAGTCAAATTTTGCTCAAAATGACGAGAGCGTGGCGGCTGAGGTGATCGATAATCGTGAAGAACAGATTCTCAGAGTTGTCAAGAACAATGTGTTGTGCCTTAGTTGGTATGATGCACAATTAGACTCGAAGAGTGCAATTTTTGTGCGCTACATCGAATCATGCGATGATTCGATTTTTATGCATCCATGCTGGAATGAGACATAAGTTAGAATTGCTTAGTGCAGGTGTCTTTGATCAGCACAGATGGCTAGCTCTCAGTGGCTGTTCAAGTCCAGTGAAAGTACGTGGGGACAAATGAAGCTTAGATCAAAGGCATACATACTCACAGCATAGAGTCAGCCCAAGAAGGGAAGATGGCTCTTCCAAACAAGAAGATCGCGGGGAAGAGCGAGGGGAGGAATCCTCGGTTGAAGTCCGAGGAACGTTCCCGTCCTGTGACATGGGTATTGAAATCCAGGTTACGGTGACATATTTCTATGATGTGTGAGGCTCATAGTGAGACTAAAACTGTAACGAGAGAACCAAATCGGTGATCAGCCCGACCTACATTCAACCTGATCTGCAGCTATTATTCATAGATTCTCCTGATCCTTAGCTTACACCAATCTCCTTGGTGTCCCAGTCATCGTCCGAGTCAGTGCTTGCGCTATTCCATTCAGGTGTTAATCATGAGAACCCGAACGGTGTCCCATTGCTTACTTGGTATACTACGTCAAGCGTCGGTGTTTCAGTTTTTGGGCATGACAATGTTCGATTCGTCAAACAGTTTTATTTGGTCCTTTCCGTGTATTTCACTCTGTGTACAGTTTTCACTGATAGATCGATAATGAACAATATCTTCCTCAAAAGCTAGACATAAGGGAACCACGGTCACCATTCCGATTGACCTCAGTCGCAGAACGTGATAGCTAGATTGACCTGGCGTGAAAGGTCATCAATCAGCTCAACCTCTAGAATTGAAAACATTATCCACTTGACAGGCAAAATGGACAGGCCAAGCATCCGGACAGTCGGGGCTAGTGCCTTGACAATTCAACTCTTAAGAAATTGTCTGATGACTTGAAGGAACTTACAATCAGCTCCTGAGCGCTGCGCCGTCGCAGCCATCGTAATAGCCAAATCCAGAAGTAACAGAGAATGTATACGGAAACACCCGTGCTCGAAGAAAAGGGGCTGTGCCACACGTAAGAAGAACCAAGGAGGATATGTCTCAAATGGCGTTACTTCGGCGTGGCATGGCTAGGCAAGGCTTGAACTTAGATCATCATGTCATGAAAGACTGGTAGTTTACATGTATATGAACTGTGTGTCGTAGCTTAATGGGTATGATGCATACTGGCATTAGTGATTGCATACATTTTTGTGTGCTACGGGGTTCGATTCATGCGCCGGTTCCATTTTATGTGTCCGTGTCTCTCGGATCTCTCGATCATTGAAGCAATCACATAGTGCAAGTGTTTTTGATGAGTGCACAGATCTCTAGCTCTCTCATATACACATTCCCAGTGCCGCGTTGCCCAGCACCAATGATTGACGAAGTTTCAATGCTACTGTTCTGTGTACATTGATAAAGAATAACGAGTGAGCTGAAACTTAAAAGTAAGAGAACCAAATTGGTCATCAGCCCGTCCTGATCCTTAGCTTGCACCAATCTCCTTGGTGGAATCCCACAGTCCTTACCAAGTGTTATTTCATTCAGTTTTGATCGCGATCATGGCAACCTAAATCATGTTGTGTCACGGCTGACTTGGTACACTATGTTGAAATATGGGTGGATATGTTTTTAGCGGCCATGAGATTTTGCAGCGACACTGCCAGAACTGCCAGAACACGACTTACCCTAGGATCTGTACGCAGTCTGTATAGGTCAGTCCATAGCTCGAAATACATCCCATTGCATGGTCCAGGTTGGATTGTGAAGAGCTCAATATTCAACCAGATACTCTATGACACACTGGGCTGTGTCGCACACAGTTCTGGCAACTTGTTCTGGCTGTCGCACACATGTCGCAACACATGTCGCACACAGGTCACGTGTGTTGCTTACCGTCGCACACAAGTTGCTTGCAAGATCAGACAAGTTGCTCGCGGTTCTGGCAGTATAATTTGGGTATTTCTGGCAGTTTTTTCCGTCGCACACAGGTCGCTTTCAGGATCTGAATGCTGCTGTCAAGAGTCTTGATGTTTCGTATATACCTTCTGAGTCTCCGACTGGTCATGTTGCTTCGAATTACAGATATAATCAATTATACAACATCCGTGGACGCATTATCAAGCTCGTCTCCGAGTCTTTCCAGCTCGCTTCTTGCGCTTGGCAGCCGGTTTAGCTGTCTTGGGAGAAACACTGGAGTCGGACTCCTTGTGTTGCGACAATTGATGACAACTCGGTGAACCCGGAGATCGTCAATCGACCTAAAAGGTACTTACCAGTGTATTTCCGTAGTTTTGAACTGGCTTGCAATATTCGTTGCTTGCGGGATTGCTCTTGCATGTTGCTTGCGCCACGCTTGCGGCATCTGACTAAGCACTATGGGTTTCACGTCTCTTTCCTTAGTTCTAGCATGGTTTGGTGCAATTTCTGCTTGGAAGGGCCCTACAGCTAATTCAACTCAACTGCCATCATGAGAGTGTCCATTGAACAAAGTAAGAGGCCTCTTGATGTGGTTTTGTAATTTCGGCGTGTCGCTTGCAGGTTGCTTGCAGGATCGGTCAGGAATTACGTCATTCCCAAAATCGGTTCTGGCGGTTCTGTCAAGGATCTGTAATTTTCTTGCAGGATCTGGCGTCGCTGCAAAATAACAATGCCCTGTTTTTAGGAATGATGATGTTCGATTCGTCAAACGGTTTTATTTTATCCTCTTAACAGAAACTTCTCCAATCCAGACCTAGCATCAACAGCATTCTGCCTATAGTGTAACCCAGGCTCTCTCTGATCACCCCTTTCGCATTCGCTTCACAAGTGGACAGCACGACAACAGCTACTAAATGGTAGTCAATCGGTCATAGTAACGGTACATAATACATTTCATTCAGGATTCCAAGTCTCTGAGTTATCATACACTTGAAACGTCGCTAGATCCCAAAGTGAACGAATGGGACCCATGAAAAGAACGACTGGTCTGGTTTCTGCTGAAGATTCTTCACCGCAACATGCAATGCATACGCAGCTTGAGAGGAATCAGGCTTGTCCATGCTAAGAAGCTCAGTGTAAACTTCATCAGCTACATCGGGTGCATCTTTGTCCATGATAGACCACATCGTACCAATCACTCCACGATACCCTGCGAGCAATAATCCCGCTGTAAGATGCACCGCTTCCTCTGCAAGAACTTCAGTCCCGGTAGCCGTTTGACATGCAGAAAGAAATGCAAGATCTGCATGGGGAAGATGAAGCTGGATGATCTTGGAGAGTGTTAAACGAGAGCCATTGGCCAGAAGTAATGCGCTGTCCGTGGGATTGGAGACCTTCTGCTCTCCGTGACATGCAAAATGAACCCAGCTCGATTGTTTCATGCCATCAATCACGTTGTCGACAGTTGCAGCAGATTCGTTCAACCGCAGAATAGTGAATTTGTTCGCATGCTTGTCAATGCGATCCAGCTCATCCTCCACGCAGGGTAGTCTGGATGCAATGGGAAGACCGACACTTAAGAGCTGAAACGCCGAATCAGGACCAGAGGCTTTGCCAGTCATCAGGGAAGATACTGTAGGAGTATACGATGAGATTACGAAATCTGACATTTTTGACCCTGGCGCTTGATTAGCATCATCATAAAGGCCGGCAGCGTGGAGTGGAAGGAATGCTAGGGGGCCTGTACAAACCCACCATATACGTGTCATCATCTTGGTGTCAGATGGAAGCTGGACACAAAGTCAGTGAATGTGGGCGATTATCTTCTGAATTTACCGATATCCCCAAACCATTCAGGATAGGCTTTGCAATGCATACCCACAGTTCTGCAAGAATACGCTTGAATTTTGATTGGGAATCTGCAATGCCGTCATCATAATCGGGAATCCTATCGAGATGCAATCGAGATGCACTATTAACGAGCAGCAGGTTGAGAGTTTCTTGCATCTTTCTGGCATGCTCGTAGGTGAGCCCGTCGAGTGGTACTAGAAGGACGTGATCTTCCTTGAGCACTAGGGCATCACACCGGCTCTCGTGGACGTTCAACATCACCAGAGTTCTTCCTCGAGCTGAATGTGCGACCCCCGTTAATGTCGGAGGTGAAAGAAACGTTTCAAAACCATTTAGACTGCGGATTTTCTGAAGTAGCTCCTCCCGATCTTGGGCAATTTTGTGATGCTGATTAAGTTTTGGGAACTGTGATGCTGAAGCAGTCTTGGACCTGACGGCTATCTGGTCGTCGCTGAAGGAATCCAATCTCTTGGACAATTCCACCAGACGATGTGCAAGATCAGGATATGCTCGCTCCAGCTCTTCAACAGGCTGACGAAGCTCGAGGATTTGACTCCAGATTATCGACTGACCCTGTTCAAACCACTCGACAGCTTTTTCGTGCTCACCGGCTTCGATAGCAGCAGCCACAGCATCACGTACAAGTTGTGTTGCATTGCCAAGAAGATGATGATGACGGTCTGAGATCGAGAGACCAAGCCAGACCAATTCCGGGAGAAGTCTCATCGCTGTCATGTAACCTTCCAGTGATGGAGGAGATAGTAAACGATGAGCAGAGCGCGCCCAGACTGATGCCGCTGTAAAGCGGATGAAAGAAGACCCAACAACTGATTGTGCTGCTGTTGAGAAAGTGGATACTAATCGATCCAGAATTTGCGGATCCAACTCCTGATCATGATCCTTCAAATGCTGCATCAATGCCACGATGGCGTATCCAAGACTTAGGCGGAAGCGGGGGTGGTCAGAATGATCACTCGGAGTGAGCTGGATCGACTTCTCTATGAGTGAGAGAGAATTGTTGAGGTCTTCAAGATTCCCAAAATGATCAAAGCGAAGCGCAATAATTGTCCCTAGATTATTAATCGAATGTGCTTTATCGGGATGACCTTCGGGAACGAGCTGTACTGCTTCTTCCGTTAGGGTGATGGCGCGATGGACGTCTAATTTCTCTCTGAAGGTCTGGGAGCGGACAGCAAGAAGGTCTGCCAGATTGCAGAGGTACTGGTACCTGGATGTATCATTGTCTGGAAGAAGTTGAATGGCAGCATCTGTAATCAAGATCGCATCATCGATGTCTTTGCGGCTCCCAAGGCGGCTGAAGCGATGATGTAAAATTGATCCAAGACTGTTCATATGCGATGGTTTATCAACGTGAAAATGTGGAATGAGTTGCATAGCGGCTTCTGCTCTTGATATACCATTGTTGAGGTCAGTGAGGTCACCAAGGAGGCTGAAGCGCATGTCTAAGAGCTGGGCAAGATTGTGCAAGCGTTTGGGAACTGCAGCATGGGTATGCGGAGTGAGGCTAATCGCTGTTTCTAGACATGTAACTGCGTTATTGAGATCATGAAGGTTACCGAAGCGCTGGAAGCGAGAGGAGAGTGCTCCAGCAAGACTGGTCAAGCGGAATGGCTTGGCATGATCACCATCTGATGTAAGATTCACAGCAGCCTCTGCCTGTATTATTGGATTGTTAATGTCATTCACCTCACCGAATTGTACAAAACGAGCGCAAAGTGTCGTCCCAAGTGCACGAAGATAAGAAGGCAGGAATACATCTCTAGGTGGGCTCAACTGTATCGCTCGTTCTAAGAGTGTAATGCTGGTATTAATGTCGACGATATCCCCAGAGTTGATAAAGCGGCTACTACGGGCACTCGCAAGGGCGTTCAAGAGGAAAGGCAATCGCTGGTCTTCATCCTGAGTCATACTCACGGCAGTATGTAGAGTAGAGATGGATTCATTAATGTTATTCTGGTCACCGAGAAGCTCAAATCGAGCTAACAGCGCCAATCCAAGAGTTTCTAATGCTCCTGGAAGGTCTTCAGATTGCTGCTCAGAGATGAGCTGAATCGCAGCTTTCATCTTCAAGATAGCACCATCACTATCCTTGGGATCAGCTGTGTGTTGAAAGCGGATGGAAAGGGCAGAAGCGAGACTATGCAGCCGAGAGGACATGCGAGGACTACCATCTGGGGTCAGCTGCATGGCAAGCTCACTGTTCGAGATGGAAGCATTGATGTCTTCGAGTACAGCAAACTGGCTGTAACAGAGCTCAAAGTAGTGTCCCAGGCGACTTAAAAGGGTAGGTTTGTTAGCATGATCATCTGCAACCAGTTCGACTGCAGCCTGGATGGCTGAAATGGCTTCGTTTATGTCACTGAGTACACCAAACCGGTTGTAACGGAGCTCAAAGTAGCCTCCAAGGCTACTTAGTAGGGTAGGTTTGTCAGCATGATCATCTGCAACCAGTTCGACTGCACCCTGGATGGCTGAAATGGCTTCGTTTATGTCACTGAGCTGACTGAGATGTCCAAAGCGGAGTGCCAAGATATATGCCAAAGAACTGAGGGCATTCCATTTTGATTCATGATGATGCCATGGTGTGTCCCGACCAGCATCATGATATAGCGATACAGCTTGGTTGAGATCTGCCATGGCATTTGTATTTTTATAGTGTTGTAAATGAATGCTACCAAGGATTTTGAATAACAAACCTCTTGAGGGTAAGCTGGGGAGCAGAAGGATCTTTTCGTACAGAATGAAAATAGATGTGGAATCCAAGTTGCCGCTATCTTTTAAGATGTGGCGGAGCTGGTCAACTTCAGCAAGAAGCACATCAATGGTAAGCAAGTCGGGTCTTGCTAGACTGGAGTAGTGCATCACAGTGATCTGCTTGCTGTGCCTGACATCTGATTCAGCCAAAGAAGCAGAGACAGAGGCACTGAGTTCAAGGCAAGGACCATCAGCATTGACCGTTTTGAATGTGGCACAGAAACCTGGGTGATTCATGACTTGGACATTAGTGGCAAGTATGCAACACTCACCGGAAGAAGTTTGCTCGAGATCAGCTTGATGAATGATCATCCAGCCAAGTAGCCTGTTCCCGCGAATTTGACTGGAGCGACAGACGGCAATGAATACATGAGATATACAGGCGCGGATTTCAATCGAGTTAAGCGCATTGCCATGATCGGGATCATTGGAATCCGGACATTCTTTGTACAAGTGCTCACCAAGACGCTGAAGTTCCAGGTCAAGATGGTTATTTCCGTCGAGAATGAGCTGTAGAAAGAGATTGCTATCTGCTGGGATATCGTGATGCGAATTGGATGACTTGTCAGTGATGGTAATATCTGCAATAGTTGGTCGGGTTTTCTTGAATCCAACTGCACTGCCATGACTTACTGTGAAGAGCAAAAGCTGACGTTTGGACCATAATAAGCCTTCACGTTTCAAAATTTCACTATTTTACGGCGTAGTGCAGTGGTAGGGAACCAAGACCAGTCTTGTTTGCACACAAACGTAATATGATTGCGGAGTTCGAAATGCATTGTCCGATTCGATCGCGATGTACCTCCCGTTTTCCTGGCTCATCTGCTTGTATTTTGCACTCCTAGGATCATCCAAGTAACTGAAACACAGTACGCTAAGTAATCAACACAGCCAAGCCTGCGTCCGGTTGAGGCAGGAGCTCAATCGCTTAAGCCTCGTGACATTGCGCGATCGGCTCTGGCTCGCATTGTCGTCTAGTTGTCTTCTACTAAAGCTTCGTTCCACAGCTTTCGCAACCTGACCATGTGTTAAGGCTGTGACGCGCTTGTCTGCCGGTGATGGAGCGCTCAGCACGGTGTAATGTCGGCGACGACATGGATGATGGTGGCTCAGCATGTGCATTCTTTCTGTCGCTTTAAATTGAGACTAACACTGTCAACACGCTGACACTGCGGCCCTCGCCGGGTGGTAGTGCGATACTCTGTGTTCTTGAAACCCGATCTCGTGCGGCAGGGCCAAGGTTTGATCCAGTTAGAGATGTCTCGCAGATAAAAGCTGTGTGTGCTGTTTACGCCATCCTCGTGTCCCCGTGTCCTTGAAGAGCGGAGAGCAAGAATACATTACAGCAGTCTCCTCAAGAGCAAATTCTGTACGCTGGGACGAGACTTTTGAACTGTGAGTAGTGTTGCTGATCTGCTATTACTTATCCAGCTGTCTTATGCTTCAAAGTGAACCCAAGGACGCTGATTCAAACATCAAGATAGCACTGTATCGGAAGAAGAAAAGTGGAGAGAATATCCATTTGCGAGCTTTCGGACCCTTTCGACAGGATTACCGTAAGAGGTCTCATCGATTTCAATATCTTTCATCTGAGTACAAAGTTGACCAGAAGATTCTTCTGTGGAGCCGCCGTTACCTTGAAGATATCACTGATACACACACTGCTAGTGTAGAGGTAATCATGTTTATCACTCTTTTAGCCTCGCTTAATCTGCACATAGTATAACAGAACTGGCTGGGACGATGTCTGAACCTGTCGCGCTGATGGTGAGAGAGCCCAGGTATCATTGCGCATGTTATTTTTGTAATACTGAATTAGCACATAGCACAGCAGGAAAACACGTTTTTGCGCTGATAATCGGCATAAATGAGGTAGGCAGCAGCTTCTTCTTCTCAAGCTTATCCGATGTTTCGGTAGTACCAGTCAGCGACGATCCCTTACCTATTGGGATGTTTGAACGACGCCAATTCCATGCGCCAATTCTTATCGTCATCTCTGGATGTACCCGACTCTAATATACTTGTTCTGACGAACAACGATGCCACCTGGAAAAGATCCTCTCCTGCTTCGACAGTCACCTAATCAGGAATGACAATATCCAGCGTAACGACCCTATCATCTTTTTCTTTGCTGGACATGGTAGCCGTATTCATGCGCCTCCAGAATGGGCGACCTCGGATGGAAAGATTGGGGCGATCTGCCCGTACGATGAAGGGGTACGTCACAATGGAGACCGGATTTGTGCAATACCTGCTAGGACCCTTAATGGGCTTTTTCGTCAACTTGCGGGCAAAAGGGGGAACAATATTGTATGTTCTTCTCCTCGCTCTTCGTTGCATTGAATTTAGTCCCTGTAGACTGCGATTTTTGACAGCTGCTTTTCAGGCAGTATCACCCGTACAAACCTCGTTCCGCGCTTTTATAGGGATGCTTGCTCGATAAGGGATCCCAATCTAGATGAGAATCTCTGGCATCCTGGTGGACCAGGACGGCCGATGACGTACGATATTCCAAATGATTTTATCTACCCGTCCATCTCGTCGCATGTCCTCCTAGCCGCATGCAAGGAAGACCAAGTAGCGTACGAGGCCGGATTCTCCGAAGAGAACCTTCCCTGTGGAGCATTCACCAACGTACTGATGGAGAGCCTTTATCGAGCCCCTCTGGATCGTATCACGTATTCGAGCCTCATTGGCTCTCTGCATGGTAAATTAGGAAATCAAGACCCGCAGTGCGGGGGTGCGCAGATTGACGGAGTTCTCTTTGCTGCACATATTCCACCCGCCAAGCCTTCTTTCACCTTGAAGAAGATGGAGGATGGAATCTATCAAGTCGAAGTGGGCGAGATTCATGGCGTGTCCTGTCAAACAGAATTTACTAGCTTATCTGCTGGTGACACTTTCCCATCCTCTTGCAAGGATGTTTTCGTCGCCAACAAAGTCCTTGCACGCTCATCGACCATCGTCCCTGTCAATGACTCATTTACCTTTAGTCCTGGTACTCGGGTCGTTATATCAAATTGGCAGGACCAGCTGAGCTTGCGGCTATTTATCAAAGACGGTTCAATCCCCAAGCCACAGCTACCTTGGCTAAAATTCGTCGCAAACGATGATGTTGCCGATCTGGAAATACGCCATGAATCCCGGCCTGGCGTGGTTATCGAGAGGAAGGATACTATCACTGGCAATCGTCTTCTTCAATTACCTGCTACTAAGCTCTCGAATTTGCCATACATCCTAGAAAGTATTGCGCTCTTTCGATATCACCTTCTAAGGTACCATGGGAATACCGTCGTAAAGGACATTAATACTGCTCTTGGTTCACACTTGGACGGAGCAGAGATGGTAGAGATGCATTTATATCGTCTGGGACATGGTCCAGGAGGTACCCGAGTGCCTATTGGAGACAATCTGTTCTCAAATCACCAGGCTGAGCTGCCGCTCAAGGGATCGCAAGATCAGGAAAAGCCTAGGTATGGGATTAAGATCATCAACCAGACAAGACTTGATCTTTTCCCATACCTCTTCTATTTCGATCCTTCTGATTACAGTATTACGGTACGCCCTGGTTATTCACCTTAGGTCGCTAATCTGATGAAAAGCTCTTGTATACACCGTTTGCACCGGGTGAGAAAGGACCTCTTCACGCAATGCGAAGCGAACATGGCCCACCCGGGAACGTTACAATAGGATACGGTTTGGGTGGTGGAGACCCTCTCATGTTCTCACTTCCAGAGGGACATGAGGAGGATACAGGGTTTTTCAAACTCTTTGTCTCCACTACCTATGTGTATATGAGCCATATCACTCAACCTGCAGCCGAGAGCGCCACCGAGAAGCGAAAACTAGTGAGGAGGCCTGATGAATTCAAGATATGGGGAGCTTCTTTAGCTTCAATAACTATTAAAAAGTGATTCTGGTTTTCAATTAAGTTCTCGACCTACTTGTTTGTATCCTTTGGATAGCAGCCTGATACCTTGCTGATGCCTGTGATACTTAGTGAGTTACAGCCACCCTAGTGAAGGCCCAGATTCAGGTGGCTCAAGATTCCCTGACATGAAGTCCAGAAGGAAGTCCCTGGTCTGTGGCAAGCTTTACATGACACATACACTGACAAATTAGGATGCAAAAAAATGAGCAAAAATTGATGAATCAAGAGCTAAAAATGAGCATTAGCACATAATCCAAGACCACCATCATTTTCAGCAGCCTCAAATTGTGTAGTCTATATTTTGAACACAGTCATTCAGATCACTACAGCCTTCAAAACAGCTTGTACAGTGGGATGTGTCAAATTTCTATTTTTACAAGGAAGTGAAAAAATTAGCTCACACTCCATAATGGTGGTGCAGCTTTTGAGATTTTTTGTTGGTCCTATCATAATCCTCAGCCTGAATAACCCCCAGATGTCCACATAGAATGCTTAGAAGGTTCTGAAAATGCCTACTTGTTATGTACAGTGTATTTTTTCTCTTCTGTATATTTTTCACATCCTAATTTGTCACTGTAGTGGGTTCAATTTTTGGGAGCCTACTTGCTCAACCAATAAATGGGCCCTGACATTACCAGTGAGTGTAAGCCCCTATGACAGTATAAAGGTCAATAAGCATGGGAAGGCTTATACTGAACCTGGGGGTCTAGGGCTCTGTGTAAAAGTCCAGACTTTCTAACTCCGATTTTTTAACCTGTTATGTAATATGAACTGAGTTAATAACAGTATTTCACTTGAGGGGTCTGAAAGGGCTGTTAGAAAGTGCTTCCAGCTGTTAGAAAGTCCAGATATTCCAGGTGGTAAGACAGATGAATGCTGCTTGTAGTGTTACCACAATGTCTACCATATGGAGTCCCAAGCAGTCCTTGCCAAATAAGGTACTTGATAACAAAAGACACCAGTGAGTGAACTCAATTGTGTGCTATAAACACTTGGATCTCTCTTGAGGTTATAGGACTCAAAACTCTATTAACAATGAAACAGTCCAGATATACTCAAAGCTGAAGTCTAGTAACTGACTTCAAGTTTCTAACAGGTTAAAAAGTACTTTCTCACATGTTTTTTACAGTTTTTTACTGCTAGTTAGTAAGTAGTTAATAACACCTGTTAAAAAGGGGTCCAAGGCCCCTGAAGTTAATAACCAGTTATTAACTTGGCCAATACTTTTACATGGAGCCCTATGGGGGTCTTCACATAAGTCCCCAAAATGCAAGTATAAGGCTGCATAAGCATTAGTGGCATTCAAGGTTCCACTTTTCCAGTACTTTTGGGCTACTTTTCATGTACTTTTCATTTTACTTCTTCTGAAAAGTCAAATCTACTTTTATGAAAAGGAGCTCATGGGGTCCTTTTGATGAACAGCCCACTTTTTGTTCACTTTTAATTCTACTTCTCCTGTCACTTTTTGCATCAGCAATCTGATGTGTTTCAGACTCTGCCATGTTGATCAACACTTACCAAGGTCACTTGGGCAATACTCAGGTACAACCATCCTGCCCACCCACTGCATTGATCAATTTCCACCCTTACTGATGCTCACTTCAAACATATTTTCTCAGCATGTTACAGAGGTCATTGAAATAGCCTAGATTATGTAGAATGCAAATACTAGTAGAGAAGCAAACATACCATATAAAGCAGGTGCTCAGACTGCCATCATTGTTTGGCAGGAGGGCAGGCCAGCAACCAGTGCTGAGCGCTGACACATGACATCACAATGTCAGACATAGGTGGTGCCCACATACTTGGCTGCTGTGAGAAAAGTGAAGTGTTTCACTTTTTGTTTACTTTTGCTGAACTTGACAAGCTGGGGTGTTCAAAGTACCACTTTTTTGTTACTTTTAAAATCCACTTTTTCTCACTTTTACTGCTAAAATGATGAAAAGTGACCTAAAAGTAGTTTGAAAAGTAGCCAAAAAGGGCTTACTTTGAACAACCCTATTAGTGGTGTTCAAGGTTCACTTTTCATATATTTTTCACATACTTTTTGCTTATTTTAGTTACTTTTCATTTTACTTTTCAGAAAAGTTTCACTTTTGCCAAAAGGACAACCTGATGTCCTTAGTGGTATCCAAAGTAAGACTTTTCACTTACTTTTTACTTACTTTTAATTTTAATTTTTGTCTACTTTTCATCTAAGAGCAAACAAAAAAGTAAAAGTAAAAGGAGCTTGAAAAGGATGTCTGGATGTCCTTTTACTTTTTCACATCACTTTTAGTCTACTTTTGGCATTCCTTTTTTCATTAAGAGTCATGGGAAAAGTAGAACTATCTACTTTTTCTCTCCTTTTACTAAAACTTTGAGGAGGGGGGTTCAAGGTAGCTACTTTTAGCTACTTTTAGATCACTTTTTATTTCACTTTTAAGTCATTTTACTGCCAAATTGACAAAAGTAGAGAAAAAGTGGTGTTGAAAAGTGGCCAAAAAGGCTTACTTTGAACACCACTCTTTTCTTGCCCTTTTGCTTTTCAGTTTACTTTTTACTTCACTTTTTGATCCTGCCATCAGCTGCAAATCAAACTCCATGACATCAGTCATGTCAACAGCCACATCAACAACACAACATCTGAACTTACTCTGCCCATCCACCCACCATGTTGGAAAGCACTGCCTACCAGCAGCACCAATGACCATAGTCATAAAGTCACACCACAAATAGTATAGTATTGAAGGCAAAGTTTAATACAATATGCTTACAATAGTTTGTGATAAGAGCAAGTTTGAACCCAAACCTGAACCTGCTGAACCGGTTCACCAAATTGTGGTCTTGAACTGAACCTGCAGGTTTGAGGTTCAACCAAAACCACCAAACCAGACTGGTCAGTCTACTGAGGAAACAGACTGGCAAGGCTATTTAGTGTTTACAGACAGTGACAAGACTGTTTATTAGTCTTGTGGAAATGGGCAACATGCTGGCAACTCTTGGCAATCCAGTCAGTCTCTTCATGACAGTCTTTGTGCCATCTCTAATTTGCTTAAATAGCATTTTAAGTGTCTATACAACTGTAGTGACTATATAACACTACTGTATAAGGAAAACCTGACCTACAACAACATATGGGTGTTTAGTGGTGTTTCAGTACACTTCAAAAGCTTGAGGTTAAATTGGAACTCTTTGGGATGGAAAAGGCTGACAAGGAAGGGTGGAGTGAAGAGCTAGTGGTAAGAGCAGGCCAAGAGAGCAAATCATACAGCTTGTTTCTATGTTTCTATTGATATCAACACCTGCGCTCACTAAGAGCAAAGGTACACAACCCCAACATAGCTAAAGTATAGAAAATACAATGTGCAAAACTCAGTCCCCAAGTCCTTTCCAAGTCCCTAAATGACACCTGAAGAAGGTATGAGCTATTCAGAAGAAGCGATTGAAGTGGGACATAATGGTGGTTTTCTGGCCAGTCGAAAATGAGCATGTACTGCATTTGATTCAGCCAGCACCAGTACTTTGCTGTGACAGTTGTACAGAAAATCCATTAGGCTCCAGCTTGACACTTGGTGAGGTGATTAGAATGATTGTTTGCTGGTGGTTGGTAATAGGTATGGTGGTAGAGACACTGTAGTTGATTTTGAGGCCTTGCCAGCCATGTTGTTGTTGTTGTTAACTATGCCTGTGGGAAAAAATTAAAATAAATAATAAAAATACTAAAAGAGGGAAAAAAGAAAGGGAAGAGATATGATATTATTACAGACTGAGACCCCCCTTTTGAATGTATAAGAAGTGCAAACAGTCACACAGAAGGACTGTACTACAAATGCCAACTACCCAGGGTCACTTTCCATACTAGGAAAATTAAATAAAAATATTTACTAATTGTTCCTTGCCTGCATACATATGTACCTATAGTATGTAAGTTCAAGTTGTGCAGACCATCTCAACCTGAAAAAAACTGCATTCCATCCAAGATCTGCTGTGCTTCATTTGTCTGTTACACTAGCACCGAGGTACTTGCTTTAATTGAGTGTTTCCAAATTAAAAAGATGGGCAGATAGAGCTTCACATTGTTGGGTCATTGATTCATTCTCTCAAATGGCCTTGCAGTCCAGTGAGTCACCAAAGTCCTCATTATGTCAATGACACAATTGGGATGGCAATTCTGGTTCCAAACTGCACTGACTGAGCATACCAAAATTGTCCCAGCTTCACAACCTCTGAAACTGATTAGAAATCAGCTATTATGTGCAAAAAAGAGACAAGGGACGGAACTTGCAGTATATAAGCATTAACTGCTTGTACTGAGTCTTAGTTGGCTCTGATATCGATGTAAACCAATATATGAGACTGGACTGCTACATTGTCCACCCTAGCTGACTCAATTTTCAAGTCTGATAGCTATGCAACATCCTAGAACACCCCAAGAACACCCACATCATTAGTGGATTGTCAGGACACAAACCTATCCTAGATATCAATACATAGACTTACTAACATTCAGGCTTTGCATGAATGACAATTATGACATCCAGAATACCTTGAGACAGAATCTTAATATTTATGGCTCGCTTTGTGTTGTTTCTACCTCAGCCCAGATATCCAATATGCACTTCTAACTGTAGGTATAAACAAAAAAAGCATTCTATAGATCACTCAAGAAACTCAATCTCATGGTTGTGAGTGAACTTCTTGGCATTGGTTTTTTTCCCTTCTGTTCCTAACCAATGAACTCAGTGAGGAATTACATGACACTATGAGTAAGCAGATGCAGCATCAAAAAATACTAGTTTGGCATACCCTACACCAGAGCATTCGAGAATTTGTGGGGTTCTAAGGGTACTACTGAGCACAATTACAAGCAGAGCATTAGTTGAGAGGTAGAGATTACTTGGGTGTCCATTACACTATGGACATAGACTGAAGATAATGTCAGGCCTCTGCTGAACAGAACAGTATTACCTGTCAACATATCACTACACCTTCCAGTATGATGTTGATATACTTGGCTCAGATAATTGCACCCTGTTGACTTACTTCGTATCATACGGTTACAAGGTCCCACTTGGGATGGACTACTTATTATTAGATAGCGTATCACGTGTCTTCAGTCGCTTTTTGTTGCACTGAAGACGGTCCATGTTTTTTCACCCCTGCATATTCTTTTACTTATCTAGAACTAGCTCAACACAATATTGTGCATTTGCTAGGTAAATAGAGTCGCTTTTTGTTGCACTGAAGATGCTCAACACAATATTGTGCATTTGCTAGTTGCTAGCTGGGCTCACCGAATATCATTTTATATGATTGGTTCGCATTGTTGTCCTCCGGCCAATAGGTTATGGGCCTTTTGTATGGTCTGGAGACACATTTTTTCCAATAATCGCTGTTTGTCTCTGTTTTTTCACTTGCTTATCACCATCAATTGCTAATCATGACGCGATCTCCATTCCAGTCCCATCCGAATTCCTGAGCATCTGCACCTCCTCCGGTCCCCCCCAGGGACCAGGAATACTCTACCATTAGTTCTTGCATTTTTTCTATACGTTAAAACGAACCTCTTCATTGATCAAACTCTTCACATTTTCTTGCGGGCGAACAAAGTCATTTAAACGCCTCTTCTTCCTTTCTACATAGTACCTATAATAACATTAACATGGCCCCTCGAAATGGCCGACATCCTTTACCTACGCCACCTTTGGCTGGGGCACCTCAGTCTGGTCGGGTTTCTGCACTCCGTTCCCCTTTTGCTACCACTCTTCCTGCTATTTCTGAACAGCCTACTCAGGCTTGTATTTCTTCTTCTCAAAGACCATTGAATGTGCCTAATGCGACTATGGGAAATCTCCATGGAGATTCTGCTTTAAATAACTTTCCATCCTTTAATCTTCCACCTCGTCCTCATACTGTTGATGCGAGCATCACAGTTCCTTTTCCTTCTACTATTCACGATACTGTACCTCTTTCTGTGCATCAAATGGCTCCTCCTGTGCCACCAAATGTTTTTCCTCTTGTACATCATGTTCCTCCGGTTGCAGTACCGACTCAGGTTCCTCATTTGCCAGCTGTGGTCCAACCTCTACCCAGGTACCCACAGCTTGGTTACGTACCAAGGAACCCGATACTGCAGCAACAGCCAGGGCGACCAGTACCTGCACCTGTACCTCAAGTATCAGCACTGGTACCTGTTCCTCCATTTTATAATTACAACCATATTCCGTATTATGTTCCGATTCCACCTCTGCAGCAACCTGTACCAGCTGATCTGAACCTCCTGTATGGTCTAGATAGATTACCTTTGTCTTTACCTGCTTCTTCTCTTTCCTTAATACCAGTGCTCTCGGAATCGAAAGACTGGACTGGCTGGAACAATGGAGTGATCAATGCTGTCAGGGCTATCGGAGCGATGGGCCACCTCTATGATACTCCGACAAACGATCCCTTATTACGTCTGGTTTATCCACCTGATCTACCCGACCCACTCCATGCTGACTATCAAGCTAATTTCTGAAGTTACGTTGCCTTCTGGAAAGTGGATGCAATAGTCTTGCAGATCTTGACAGCTCGTCTCAGTGAAGCCCCGGTGACTACCATTCCACCTGCATCTGATATAGCGGTCCAATGGATACCTGCTAGGGACATCTACAGCATTCTAGCAAATCGTTATTCTGCATGTGACTATACTGACGGTCTGGTCCACAAGCTGACGCTATGGAACCTCCAACACAACAGCAGTAATAACTTTACCCAAATCGAGCGCTATATTGTGAAATGGAAGGAGGGAATTGACTACCTATGATGTTGCCGCTATCTGTATACACCTGCGGATGCTGCAATTCAATTCGTGCTCAACAGACCAATGAACATTGAGCCTTGGGCCCATCTCCAAACCGCTGTCATTGAGGCTACCGACCAGTCGCTCGTCAATGATGACTGGCTCTCCAACCTCTTCCACCAGGCGTCCAGAGATATGAAGGTCCATTCAGCCTCTAGAGCTGTTGAATCTGCCACCTGTTTCAACACTTCTACTTCTTCCCATCGAGATCGAGACCGCCGTCCACCCTCTTCTGCCAAGGTCTGTGATGAGTGCAAAACCAAAGGGAAGATGCGATGCTCCTTTTGTGGTTACGACCATTGCAAACATAACCACCGTTCAGGGGGTGCACGACAAACAACAGCGGAGGACAGCAGACAGGATAACAAGGCTGTAACTGTGAAGCCTAAAGCTTATGTTGCCGCTTCGTTAAATGATGTTCAGGAAGAAGAGGAGGTTGCAGATGATCACTTGTTGGAAGATAACGCTACTCTACATGTCACTTTGGGTGAAAATGAATCTATTTCCACCTATCCTGGAGTGGATTGCTTCCCTGCGTCCATCTCCCCTGCCTTGCCACCTTCAGCATTCTTGACGAGTGATCCGACTCTATTGGCTGAAGTACAAGCCTCGTTTCAAGCTCTCCTCGACTCTGCTTGCACTTATCACATCATCAAAGAACGGGAACTCTTCTGGACGTACCGACCCGATTTGTCCCTCAAAGTAAGCACCGCCAGTAGTGGCACGTTAACCACAAAAGCGCAAGGGCTTATTAAGTTGGAAGTGGAGTTACAGTCGGATTCATCGCCTCCCCAAACAGTTGTACTCTCACTACATGACTGTTTGCATGCCCCTGATGCGGCCATGAACCTTCTTTCCATCAGCGCGTTCCTCAAGTCTAATATGCCAATCTCATTTGATCTCGATGGCTTTGCCAGGGTACACTTCCCTTCGAGTATAGTGTCTCTCGCTGGGAAGTGTTTCCGTGCTACTATTGGAGGCCGTCTCATGTTCTTGAAGGGTACCTTCTTACCTCCTCTGTCACCTCTACCTTCAGACCCGACCCTGCCATCCAGAGCACTAGTGTTCGCATCGTTTACGCCACAGGAACCAGATTATGGACTTTGGCATGAGCGTCTGGCCCATCCTGGCATCGAGTCCACGAAGGATCTGCTGAACAGAGGGAGTCAGTTGGAATCAGAAGGTTAGCCACACTAGATGTGTTGCTTGTGTACTGGGGAAGGTTCCATGTGCTCCATATGATCACAACGCTCACCGAGCTGCCAAACTCCTGGGACTATTTCACATGGACATCTGTGGTCCATTCCTGATCCAAGGTACTCGCTTGGAGCGATACTTCGTCATACTACTTGACAACTATTCCAATGACTCTGCCGTAGAGTGCCTTTGGACCAGAGACCAAGCCTCACGCTTCTACCTTTCTGTGGAGGCTAGATGGGAGCATCAGACTGGAAAGAAAGTTAAAGCACTGCGTGTCGATGGGGCAAAAGAGCTGATAGAGGGAGTAATGGGGACCACCTATCTGAGTGGGGAATCCTCATACAACAAACATCTGCGTATGCACATTAACAGAATGGCAAAGCAGAAAGGTTTGTACGTACCATCAAAGATGGTATGCGTACCCTCATCACAGGATCGGATCTACCTCCCTCATTCTGGCCTTATGCAACTCTAACTGTTGTGTACCTGCACCGCCGCCTCCCTACGTCCACTTTACCCAAAAATCTCACTCCCTACGAGGTTATGACAGGAAGCAAACCCAACCTACAACACCTACGTGTTTGGGGGTGCCGTGCCTACCCAATACAACCTGCAGAGATTTGGGGGAAGGGCGAAAACATGTGTTACAAGGCGATATTCATGTCCTACAAGGAAAACAGAATTGGATAGGGATGTGTTGACTTGAATGGCAAGTACCACTTCTCAAACGATGTGGTGTTTGACGAGTCCTCACAGGGACGTCTGGGGGCCAAAAGATGCATGTCATCTACCCCAGTCCTGGCTGTGGAAGGTCCTCATCCGCTCAGACATTCTTCCCAAGTACCTCTTCCAATGAAGAAGGGTGCACAATACCGGGAGGACATTCAGTGTCGTCAGGACAAAGTACTGCAGCTCCATCCTATACCTCCAGACAACGCCTCGCAGCCGCCTTCCATCGACTTTGTCACAGATTATGCAGCTCTTGCATTCGCTGGGCCACTTCCCCTCTGTCACTCTTGAACATCACCCACTTCTTTCACCTCTCGCTTTCGCTGGTATCACAGAGCCTGTACCAACTCACGCGGATCCACCTTCTCCAGATCTCACTCAACCTCCTGCATCCTTCCGCATTGCGAAAACGCGTTTGGATTGGTCACAATGGGAAGTCGCGATGGGTTCAGAGTTCAGCAGTCTTGAGGAGAAAGGTGTCTTTGAGCGGGTTCCCAGGTTACCTCCCAGAAGGAAAGCCATACCACTCATGTGGGTCTATGACTTTAAACACCTTCCGGAGAGTGGCACGGTTAAAGAGAAGGCCAGGCTTGTCGTTCTGGGCAATCTACAGGGGGCACTGGATCATGGTGAAACCTATTCTGCTGTAGCGAAGGCCACCAGTATCCACATCATCTTAGCATATGCTGCCTCTCAACGATGGTTCATCTTTACCTTTGATGTCAAGACCGCTTTTCTCAACGCTCCTTTGGAGGAGGAAGTCTATTGCACGCAGATTCCTCACTTTCCTGAGCCCGATCGCGACACTGTGCTTCGTCTCAGAAAGGCTTTGTATGGTCTTTGGCAAGCAGGTCGTGCCTGGTATCACACCCTTAAAGCAGTACTTCAGCAGTATGGTCTTCACCGCTGTGAAATCGACCATGGTGTCTTTTATGGCGTGTGGCTGACTCCACCGCATCCATCTATCCCCATGCCGGAGGATGGATCCCCTCTGCAATTACTGTTACCGATCCATGTCGATGATGGAGCTGCTGCCACTAATTCCGAACCGCTATATGTACACTTCATTGCCTACTTGAACAGTCACTTCACAATCAGCGATCTCAGACCTATCTGCCACTTCCTTGGTATCACTGTCGACTGCGATCAGAAGAAGGGGATACTGTGTCTTTCCCAGGAACCTCTGATTGATGAGCTGCTCGCTGCACATGGCTTGTCCTCTGCACGTCCACAGGATGTTCCACTCTGCACTAAGTTCTTCCACAATCAATCAGTACCCGCAACAGCACTGCCTGGGTACTCTGATCCAACCACGATTACCCGTGCTTACCAGCAGATCGTAGGCTCACTGCTATACCTGGCCTCATGGACTCGACCTGACTTGGCGTTCACGGTTGTTGCTCTTGCACAATGGAATGCTTCACCTACCCGTTCCACCCTGCTAGCTGCCAAGGGGGTGCTTCGATACCTTCTTTGTACTAAACACTGGAAACTGGTCTATGGGGACAGTGTACGTACCAATTCCATTGCTTACTGTGACGCAGACTGGGCCACCAATGAACACGATCGCAGGAGTATTTCGGGCTATGCCTTCTTCCTATACTCAGGCCTTGTTTCATGGTCGAGTTCTAAGCAAAAGGCTACCACTCTCTCCTCGACCGAGGCTGAATACATGTCAATAACTCACGCTGCTAAGGAAGCTCTCTGGATTTGCCTGTTTTGTCGTACAGTCACTCTTCCATTTCCGCGCCCTATGAAGTTCCTTTCTGACAACAACAGCACAATTTCCATGACGAAAGCAAATGTGGTATCCAACCGAGCCAAACACATCGACTTACGATACCATTTCATACGGGAGCATGTATCAGCGGGGACCATTTTGATCAACTGGATTCCAACTAATGACATGACAGCAGATATCTTCACTAAAGCACTGTCTCAACCACTACACATGCATCATGCTGCCTCACTCGGTCTTACCACTGGAGATGAATCTCCAACAAATGAAAATCAATTACCCCAGGTCTAAAATCCATCCACTCACCTCCATCCACTTTGTTTGGCCCTTGAGGGGGGGTGTTGACTTACTCCGTATCATATGGTTACAAGGTCCCACTTGGGATGGACTACTTATTATTAGATAGTGTATCACGTGTCTTCAGTCGCTTTTTGTTGCACTGAAGACGGTCCGTGTTTTTTCACCCCTGCATATTCTTTTACTTATCTAGAACTAGCTCAACACAATATTGTGCATTTGCTAGTTGCTAGCTGGACTCACCGAATATCGTTTTATATGATCGGTTCACATCGTTGTCCTCTGGCCAATACACCCGTGGTTCGCAGAAAATCTTGAGTGAGGGGAGTGACAGTATGGGAATAGGCAGTGTCTACAAAAAGGTACACACTGCACAGTCAAGATGTTGCATACTCATCCTTGCACAGTGAGCTGAGCTGTACACACTTGGCTAATTACACCACACTCAGATGTTTGTCACCTAAAGTGACCTAATAGGGTAAGTCTGCTCTCAGCAATTTGATGTGTTATGTAATTACATGCCGCAGAGTTGGAGTTATATACCCCACCCCAGCAAGTTCGGCGGCATACTCTGGTGTACATCACTGTACACCAGTGGATGTCACACTTCACTGAGGGTCACTATAGTACATTGCATGTCACTGGACTATAGAAAGCATTCATTATTGTGAATAGACATACAATGGAGTCCAGTGTACTTCAGTGTACTCCAGTGGAGCCTGGGGACCAGGTAGAGACTCAAAGTGGAGTTCACTGGAGTCCATCAAAGTACAGTGAACTCCACTGTAGTTCAACCAATTCAAACTAAATTTTAACTGTAGTCGGCCGCATTTGTGGCCTCAAATATAATATACTGTAACCCTAACTAGCTAACCGCCGCTTCGCAGCACCCTAACCATCCTAACCTAACCTAACCACTGAAGTCCAGAGGACTTCAGCATCCCTCAATGTACTTCAGTGAAGTACAGTGACTTTTGTTGGGCCGGCTTTCATAGGTGGAGTATATTACTGCAGAGTTGGACACCAGTTAGGGTTGGGGTCCCCCCCCCATGACAGTGTGAGCAACTGAGTGGGGCTGTATGAAGTTAGGGCCACTTAACCTTCTAATGGAGTCTCACCTGAATGTACCCCCCACCCCCAAATAAGCTAATGATATTATGTAGTTGCATTGTAGTACATAATATATTCCATAAAATGCCTGATCTGGCTTTCTGAGTATGCAAATTATGGCATATTAGCCAACTGTGCAGTGTGTTCCTTTTCATATAACTGAGGATATGACTGCCAACATTCTGACAAAACCTCTACCTTATCCACTGCACTCCAAACACTTGGCATCTTTAGGAGTCAATCCAATAAATCAATTACCCCAGGCCCATTATCCAACTACTTTGTCTTCACTCACACTTGTCATCATCCTTGAGGGGGTGTGTTGCAGGGACTTAGTAGGACAAGTACTTTTTTCTGCATGTCATGCTCACATATAGTTGACACCTCACATGATGCCTCTCCATCTGCCTTTTGCACTTGGAGCACTTGTCTTAACTGTATATCTTTTCATTTGCTGTCTTTCCTTCTGTGTCCTCTCTTTGCATCATTGGAACAGTCGATCAACAAAATTGAACCAAATAACTCAAGCACAGCACAAACATCTATTAGACTGCTTGCCCAGCATCAGGGGAAAATGCAACATGAAGAACCTCATCCTTCACAGACTGTCTGACATCTCCATGAGTGGATACCAGTTGAGATTGCAATGATACACTCTCTTGTGCAGATGCAAATTGCAAGGCAGACAGTGCCCTTGACTGTTGCCAACTGACATTGTGAGTTGGAGGATTATTATCTGAGCAGGCTATGAAAGTGGCACCACCAAAGACAGACTGCTGCTTTGCCATAATCAGAACAATAAAGGAGGGGTACATTCCCTGCAGTCAGGTGAAATTAGCATTTAAAGTGGATGTGACAGGAGAACATACTGCAATGATAGGGAAAAAAGGAAATATAGCTCCATTAAGAAGTGAGATGGGATCCATAGGGCCTGCTTTGAGCTCTCTAGAGACAACCACAAGGATAAAAATAGCATATAAAAGCTGCAGAATTGGTGTTAGAGGCATGTATATCAAAACAATGAATCACACCTGAAGAGCACAGAATATAGCCCCACCCTCAGTAAGCAATGTCAACACTTGATTAACAAGTGACTTCTTTGTAGCAGATCTTGAGAATGCAAGCCTCAGGCTACCACAGAATTGCCTGCATGATGTAGATGTAATACAACAAAAACAGTTTACAGCCATCATACCATGCTTTGACTGCAATACACAATGTAGCCATGAGATTGACTACCATGGAAACAAGGATACGGGCTGAGTCAACATCATTTACACTTTCACTTATAGTGATTGCACCATGAACCTCAGAAAGTTTAGCATTGATGAGGTCATACAAGCTAAGTCCTGGAACTAGTTAGTGAACACATAAATGCATCTTTGCAGTGCATGCCTATATCTCCCAAAAATAGAAGATAAAGACCAGCTTTGATCCAGTAAGAATGTGGCCACAGAGCAGTTGCACCACAGGACAATGCCATCACCAATGATAAACTGTAGATGATTCAGGTTTCAAGGATTGAGGAGAGAACTCACATTCACAATTTCAAAAAGATTTGAGCATTATGTCATATGGAAATAGAACATCATCAGCTGCCAACAGACGGTCCTCAAGGGGTGGTGTATTGTCAGTGATGGTATCTCCTGCCCAGTGAAACTGTGCTAAGTTTACACCAATATTGGTCTGGTGTCCACAAGGAACATGAAAACCATCAGGGCAAGGAGAAACCTCCTGGATTTTGCAGGCCTTTCTTTGTGTTGGCTGACATGCACAATCAAATAAGCATGTTGTCACTAAGAACTTAGTACTAACCTTAATACATGAAGGGAAGCATAAAATAAAGAGACAGAAAAGCCTAATGAAAGTGCTCAGTGAGTAGACCAGGTTAAATCAAGCATACCATAGCATAGTCCATAAGAAAGACTGACAACAATGTAATAGTATGCAACACTTCCTATTTGATTGGCTACTTGGTTCTCATCCTGAGATGCCATGGTAGTATTGATAGATATGGGTGGGCAAGTGCCTTCCAACCTTGGCCTTATAACCCATGTAGATTTGATTGTATCATGATAATCACTGAAACTTTCAATGTACCCTAACCAGTATCTTCTGTTGCCTGATGGATGGTTAGAGTTTACTTGGGTGTCCATTATGCTATGCATGCGGACCAAAAAGATGTCAGTGGGAGGAAGGCATCTGCTGAACAGAGCAGTATTACCTGTCACTGCATTGCTACACCTTCCAGTATGATATCGAGATACTTGGCACAGATTTCATGAGCAGTATTCAAGTCCTGAAGTAGAGGACTATATGCAAACATCTAGAGAATATCGTTGAGGAGAGGAACTTCAAATTGTAGAGGCTCACAGGAAATCTTGAGTAAGGGCAGTGGTAGTCTGGGAATAGGACCATTGTATCCGTGAGTATCATGGTTGGGTGCTGGTAGTTGTACAGCTGTGGCATTTCAGAAAGCTGTCGACATGGCAGTGATGCACATCAATGGAGACCCTGATTGAGTAAGCGCTCAAGCGCTAGAATGACGTCACCTTTCGGCGTCCAACCGAGTCTACAGTGACCGCCAAAAATAATGCAACAATGTTTTTTTTTTGAATTCTGAGTGTTTCAAGTGGTCAAATGACATAATTCAAGTTGTGGAGATGGACATTAGGCCTATAAGTGAGTTTCTGTGGGCTCTGGCCATTACCATATATAGTAATTTCCAACATAGGAGCAATTTTGTATTGGGGCAAAAATATATCTTTATGGGAAATGATTCTGAAAAGAAATAGTTCATATCATGTGAAAGGGCTTGAAAAATAGGCCAGGATAGAATCTTGAATCATGAAATTTCATTGAGATTTGAATCCACAATGATGTCTGCAAAGTGGCTATTTTTGAGTATTTTGGTATTTTTGAGCCAATTTTAACCAAAATAGCCACTTTGTAGAGGTCATTGCAGGGTCAAATCTCAATAGAATTTTATGATTCAAAACTCTATTCTAGCCTATTTTTCAAGCACTTTCACATGGTATTAACTATTTGTTTCCAGGATCATTTCCTACAGAGATATATTTTTGACCCAATACAAAAATGCTCCTATGTTGGCAATTACTATATATAGTAATGGTCAGAGCCCACAGAAACTCACTTATAGGCCTAATATCCATGTCCAGAACTTGAACTATGTCATTTGATTACTTGAAACACTCAAAATTTTAAAAAAAAATGTTGTTGCATTATTTTTGGCGGTCACTGTAGATTAGGTGGAGCCAATAGGAAAGCAACAAGTTCAGCATGTACATCTATTGAAGAAATAGTTTACCTGCCAGCATAGTCATTATCTGAGGCAGTGTAGTCACCATTCCAGGCTAACTAAGAAGTGAATTGTGATCTGGTGAAGTGTATGCTGTTGGAGGGGAGTTTATCTGAACTGGTGGTGCGGTGAGAATGATCCTCATCTGAGATTGTGTCTTTGTCCAGGACTGGTGAGCGGGTAGGGAGTGTTCCAAAGAGTGTTGTGGTTCCGCTTCTGAGATCCTGTTGATCATTGAAGACAGAGCCCAAATTGATCCCACTGAGTTGTCCTAATGTGGAAATTGTGCATCCCTAAACACCACTCAAAAGAACCTATGTCTGTGTCTCACATTGGGACCTTTTGTGGACACAGGTTGGATGCAGAAGAAGAAAAGCGCCAATGAGGTTACAGGGTAATCGGATCATCATTATGTCACATGCCAGACCGAAGTTCAAACCAGCTACACATCCCAGGACACAACAACTTGACCTCTCAGTTACCAATGTCTGTCAAGGACAACTATATTATAGGATAGGCAACACGGAAGCGGAGTTGACATGCAACTCGTGATAGACATTAGTGCCCAATATTCCTTGCTGATTCTGCAACATCCTCCTCTTGACACACCAAGCATCAAATAACAGGATGCAATGTTGTAAACCACCTACACTGCCTACATTGTTGACATGACAGGAGTTGAACCACCAAGTGAAGAAGTGCAGGATCCAATCAAACAGGTGATGACTGAACATCACAGCATGCTCTCGTTTGGGAAGGCCAGGTGTTGTGGACCATCGATATGTGTGGGATTGTAAGTAAACCAGAAGCCTAAGCTACTAGTATCATCCTCAGACAATATTTCACCATTAGGTTAATGATGTGTCTGTCTAGGACGAGTGTATTATAGCATCAGAGTAAAGTTCAACAAGTTGATGTGTGACTTGAGTCGTGATGGATGTTGATAGATCCATGATGTTGTCCTCTCAATATGCCAAGTATTGAATAACAGGATAAACAGATGAGGTGTGAGATAAAAACATGGTGTCAAAAAAAATGGAATTGCACAAACTTCAAGTTTATAATTGTAACCACTAAGCCTTACATTGTCAACATGACAGGGCATAATTGCTGACAGGAGTTGAGGTAAGTATCAGAACACTGGGACCCAGCAACAGAGACAATGTCTTTACAACAGGGATCCAACAAGGACATAGTCTGTAACAAAAGTAAAAAGATATTCATAATGATACAACATCAGCAAAGCCATTACTACTCTCCCTATGTGTAAGCAGATCAATTGAGACAAGGAACAGTGTCTACTCAACATAGAAGTTGAAGTGAGTGCTGGACTGATGCATGTCATAACCACTCACAGCTCTTGCTGTTACACTGAACATCAACTAGTTGATGCCAGAGTGGCAGATGAGGCAAGTACTCCACCAAAAAACTGTGTATGATTGCAGATGAAACATGGAAGGTTGCAGACACTGGGGAGGAATAAAGTCAATCAGAATAGTGGAGACAACTAGTAAGCCATGACACTAAATGAGTAAGGACAAGTGTACTTACATATAGTAGGGATGTGAATATAGAAGGAATATCTAGTTCTTAATTTTCCACTTGCAACAGAGGCAAATGCAAGTGTGTGCCTGCAATCAGACAAAGGGGTTGTGTGGGATCACACTGGAGTCTCATTTCTTGACTTAAATTGATCTCATTTGCTTTCTCTGTTCAAGTCTGTCTGCATACATACATTCCTACTCTTTGCCTTATCAAGAAAGTCTGGAAAAGGTCTGTTATCTATTATATGTTACTGTTTATCCAAGTATCAAAGTACCTGCCTGAGTGTAGTTTGTGTCAACTTGAAATGGAGCTGAATAAAATCAAATAGAAGTGTAGCATTTTATATAGATAGACAACTTAAGCCTAGTACATCAGGTACTAAACTGAAATTGAACCAAATAACTCAAGCACAACACAAACATCTAGACTGCTTTCTCAGCATCAGGTGAAAATGCAACAGAAGAACCCCATCCTTCACAGACTGTCTAACATCTCCATGAGTGGATACTAATTGAGATTGCAATGATGCACCCTCTTGTGCAGATGCAAATTGCAAGGCAGACAGTGCCCTTGATTGTTGCTGACTGACATCATGAACTGCAGGATTATTATCTGAGCAGGCTATGAAAGTGGCACCGAAAAACAGACAAATAATGAGGACAATAAAGGAGGTTACATTCCCTGCCATCAAGTAAAATTAGTATTTGAAGTGGATGTAACAGGGACAGCATACTGCAATGATAGGGAAAAAAGGACTTATAGCTGCATAAAAAAGTGCTATGGGATCCATAGGACCTGCTTTGGTTTCACTAGGGGTAGCCACAAATTGTAAAACAGCATATAAAAGCTGCAAAAGTGGGTGTTAGAGGCATGTATATCAAAAAAGATGGATAACAGCACAGAATATAGCCCCACCCTCAGTAAGCAATGTCAACACTTGATTAACAAGTGACTTCTTTGCAGCAGATTTAGAGAATGCAAGCCTCAGGTTACCACAGAATTGCCTGCATGATGTGAATGTAAATACAACAAAAATCTCAAAGTCATACCAGGCTTTGACTGCAATACACAATGTAGCCATGAGATTGACTATCATTGAAACAAGGATATGGGCTGTGTCAACATCAAGTCCACTATCACTTGCAGTACCTTTACCACACAAATAAGATTAACTAGGTCATACAAGCCAACCCCTGAAACTAGTGAGTAAACACATAAAAACATCTGCACTGCATGCCTATATCTCCCAAAAATAGAAAACAAAGACCACCTTTAATCCAGTAAGAATGTGGCCACAGAGCAGTTGCATGCCACAGGACAATGCCATCACCAATGATGAACTGTAGATGATTCAGGTTTCAAGGATTGAGGAGAGAACTCACATTCACGATTTCAAAAAGATTTGAGCATATGTCATATGGAATTCGAACATCATCAGCTGCCAAGAAATGGTCCTCAAGCAGTGGTGTATTGTCAGTGATAGTATCTCCTGCCCAGTGAAACAGTGCTAAATTTGCACCAGTATTGGAAATGAACAGTCCAGTGTCCATGAGGAACATGAAAACTATCAGGGCAAGGAGGAACCTCCTGGATTTCTCAGGCCTTTCCTTGTGTTGGCTGACATGCACAGTAAAATGAGTGTGTTGCCACCAAGAACTTAGTACTAACCTCAAGACATGAAGTGAAGCATAAAATAGAGAGACAGAAAAGCCTAATGAAATGTGCTCAGCAAGTAGTACCAGGTTGAATCAAGCACACCATAGCATAGTCCAAAAGAAAGGCTACTAACAATGTAGTAGTATGCAACACTTCCTACATGATTGGCCACTTGGTTCTCATCCTGAGATGCCATGGTAGTACTGATGGATATGAGTGGGCAAATGTCTTCCAACCCTTGGCCTTATAACCCTGTCAATCAGATAGCATCATAGTAGATGCTACTATAGATGGTCTAATCTTTATTATTCAACTTATCAGTGGCACTGTCATTTACAATCATGTGGCACCATCTGCACTGCAGCATCTTGTCAAGGACTCAGGTAAGGTATCATCTTCATCTCAATGTCATGCAATAAATAACCTATATACCTAGCATGTCCCATTGGATTTCCCAGGCAATCATATCACTGTTCTTCCAGTCTTGATCTTCCAATTCTGATTCCTCACATCTTCCCAGTCCTTCAGACAGCTTCTTTCAATTGATTGGATCCCACAAAGTACCCATCAAAGCAGAACCTCACCTAATTCTCGACCCCTTCATCCTATACTACTCACATAAAGAGCCTTTTGCCACTGCCTCCCCCTCAGTGTAATTGATTAAATGTGAATTGGTCTGAGTCAGGTTTGAACCTGTCATTTACAAACACCTCCATCCTCTATACTACACTCTCTGTACCACAAGAACTTAGACTTGTAAGTCTTGATAGAATATCTAAAGCACTCATATGGCTCACTATTTCAATGGTCAGAAATGTGTTGCTTTGCTCCTAGTAGACAATGTCTCCCCACAATGTATTTACATGGAAAGCTAACCTATAATGTTGCAAGCACGGCTTACCTAGTTATCACATGATCGTTCTTCTTCTTGGTTGATTACCGCCATTGTCTACGCGTAGTTGTTTCTTCCAAAACATTGGCTGGTCTTATTGCATCTTCTGTGTCCTGATTAGTGTTTCCCGCTCCGTGGGTTTCCACTTTTTTTGCAATATCCTCCAGTTAAGTCTTCATGACTGTCTTGTCATTGACGTCTATTAGACTTTGAATTAGAAGTTCCCTCTCGTTTCCCCCAGTAACGTTCCGCATAACCTGTACCGAGAAAACCATAATCGATAGACAAAAATTTTTTTTAACGCATCAGTCGTATAAATACCGTCCCGTACTGTCTCGCCCGTCCAGAAACATCGTCCCGTATCGTCTCGTCCCATTAAAACCGTACTGTCTTCATACTGGATCTTACCGTCTCCCGCCGTTATCCTGTAACCCTCGTCTCATTCCGCACGTCTTACAGCCATGAACATCAGACTTACTTTGGTCTCTACAAAGTCGCTGTGATAGCTCCCGGCTTACTTCTTGTATCTTTCACGGCACCGTATCGATACGTCTGTTTTGCTGACGACGTACTTTTGTCCAGATTGCCTGACCCTTTCATAATCTCTTCCGACCTCCCCGTCGCATTTTAAACAATCTGCCGGCTCCGAGTTCTTCCCGTTTTCTTCGCTCTTCCACTGTGGCGAACACTAGAGCGTCTCGCAGACGAGCAAACGTCCCATCTCCCCCCAGAACTCCACCTCAATCCCAGTCTTCTGATTCCGATTGCTCTGCCGCTCCAATTAGAACCGTCATGCCTTCTTCGAAAGCCACTGTAGAACAAACTGGCACTGGCAAAATGCCCTACATCACGGAAGGAACCATCGACGCCGAGTGCCTCAGTCATTTCCTCAAATCTGCTCGTACTGTTCTTGACAATAAAGAAACCGAAGATGACAAGCGAGTCGGATTGCTCCTCAGTTGTTTTGTCAACAATCACAAGGCGAACACTTGGGCTAGCAATAATCGCAACTCGCTCTCAAAATTGTCCTGGGCCGACTTCCGTCTCGCCTTGTACACTCGTTTCGTCGGTGCTGACTGGCCTGAGGCGATCTCTGAAAAACTTCTTCACGCCCGCCAATCCGATTTTTCTTCCTTCGACAATTATGTCGATACTATCGCTGCCTGGAATCATGAGTTGACTGGCACTGACCATGCACTCGATGATTCTGCTCTCATTCTCCAAGCTCGTGCAGGTCTAGGTGACGATTTGCGCGAGGAGGCACGTTCTATCAAGTCGGCTACCTTCATCGATTGGGTCAGTAGCATGGCTCCGGTTGTTGCTAAGGCGGTTCGAGAACAGAAGTCTCTCAAACGAGCAGCCGAGCGTCTCTTGGAAGAGCAGGGTCGCAACAAACGCTCCTCATTCTCGAATTCTCGCCCTGCTTCTCGTACCAATAACACCTTTGCTTCGAATCGTACCGGTACCACCAACTCCTCTTCTACTTCGGCTTCTGTGCCCACCGCTTCTCGTGACTGGCACAAGTATCCTCCGCGCATCACTGATGAGGAGCGCAAAATTTTTTATGAATACGATGGGTGTACGAAGTGCCGTCGGCTTCAGGCTGGTCATCGATCAGACAATTGTCCCGTTCCTGATGATCAGCTCCCAACACGTTCCAATTACCGCACCGCACTTCAGCAGCTTGATGACTTGCAGAAGAAGGATAAGAAGTCGTCTTCGTCTAAAGCTGCTTCTACCGTTGCCGCGGTCGTCAGTGCAGATGATAATTCTGTCGCTGTCGTACTCCCTGCTGATAGTTCACTCTCCTCTGATGGGGTAAGTGTTGCTCCGCTTAAAATTCCTCACATTCGTTGGCCTTGTCAACTTGCCTCTTCTCGTGTAAATGGTTTAATTGACTGTGGTTCCTTTCTAGTTTTGATACACCCCGAAACTGTGAAACGCTTGCATCTCGAAATCCGCACCTTGGCCGAACCTCAACATGTCTCTCTCACGTTAGAAAATAATTCAGATCGTATTGTGAACACACTATCCACTTATTCTGTAATTGTTCCATCCACCTTGGACGGTCGTTGGACTTCCAAGCCGTGTATGGCCGTCGTGTGCCCCGGTTTGTGTTGCGAACTCGTCCTCGGTCTCCCTTTTCTTTCCCAAAATCGCCTAATCGTTGATGTTTTTAATTGTACTGTTCTTACAATGAATCGTGACTTCAATATTCTTTCTTCCGAGTGCATTTCGTCTGATACTGAGGGTTCTGAACCAATTGAATCAACGATGAGTATGGCCGAATTCAGTGGAATTTGTGCTCTGTTACCTCCGTCGGATTCCTTGGATCCGATTCGCGATGCTAAGCACAAATTACAGGTGGTGGCATTACAATCTGAATTACTTTCTTTGCATGATAAGTTCATGGAAGATTATAAAGATTTGTTCCTGCCAGTACCCCATACTCATGTCCTACCAAATGATGTTTTATGTCAGATCGAACTAATTGATCCTACAAAGAAGATGACTAGTCGCACATATAGTTGTCCGTGGAAATACCGTGACTCCTGGAAGACAGTAATTGAACAACATCTGGCGAATGGCAAAATTCATCCTTCCTCCTCTTCCTTCGCTTCTCCATCTTTCGTTATCCCTAAATCCGACCCTCGAGCACTACCTCGGTGGGTATGCGATTACCGTGCTCTGAATGCCAACACTCGGACAGATTGCTTTCCCTTGCCCCGCGTGGATGATATCTTCGCTGACTGTGGGACTGGCAAAATCTGGGCTAAGTTGGACATGACCAACGCCTTTGGCCAGACCCTTGTACATCCGGATTGTATAAACCTTACGGCTGTCTCTACTCCTTTTGGCCTGTACGAGTGGGTCGGCATGCCTCAAGGGTTAAAGAACGCACCATCGATCCATCAGCGCCGTGTGACTGCAGCTTTGCGTTCTTTAATTGGAAAGTGTTGCCATATTTATCTCGATGACATTGTCATCTGGTCTAATTCATTGGACGATCATATCGTGAACGTCACGGCGGTTTTGGACGCATTGAAAGCGGCACAGTTGTATTGTAACCCTGATAAAACTGCACTGTTTACAACGGAACTCTTCTTTCTGGGTCATAATATATCCGTTAACGGAATTCAAGCTGATAACTCTAAAATTAAACGAATTCAAGATTGGCCCACGCCTAAATCTACATCGGATGTACAGGCTTTTTTGGGGCTAGTTCGCTATATTGCGAATTTCCTGCCTAAGTTGGCAGATCACACTCGCGTGCTACATACGATGACGACGAAAGAGGCTGCGAAGGAATTCCCGCCTTGGTCTGCCGATCATCAACACGCGTTTGATTCGATTAAAGCACTCGTAACTGGTTCGGAATGCCTCACGACCATCGACCACTCCAATCCTGGCAATAATAAAATTTTCGTAACAACGGATGCCAGTGATTTCCGTTCCGGGGCTGTTTTGTCTTGGGGTGAGACCTGGGAAACAGCTCGCCCGGTGGCTTTTGATTCGATGACATTTAAAAATGCTGAACTTCGTTACCCTACACACGAGAAGGAGTTACTGGCTATCGTGCGTGCCTTAAAAAAATGGAGAGCCGACCTCCTCGGTTCCTCTTTTCAAGTGTTCACTGATCACTGCACTTTAGAGAATTTCAATTCGCAGAAAGATCTTTCCGCACGCCAAGCGCAGTGGATGGAGTACATGTCTCACTATGATCTCACGATTGTATATGTAAAGGGCGAGGACAATTCAGTGGCTGATGCTTTGTCCCGTCTACCCACTTCTTTGGATAGCACCGATGCTACAGCGACACTACCTGTCGATTTTGACCCCGCCGATGAGGACTTCATGACTTCTATATGTCTGGTACGACCTGCGAATGGGTCAGTGATGTCATCTGCTGCCGCCTTATGTACTATACTGGAGCCTGTCTCACCTCACTCATACCAGTCTGTGTTCTCGATACAGGCGGATTCTGAGTTATTCCGAGAGATCAAGACTGGTTATGAGTCAGATCCTTGGATTCTAAACTTAGTGGCTAATGCCGTCTCCTTCCCTGGCCTGATACGAAAGCACGGATTGTGGTTCTTGAACGACAGGTTACTTATCCCACGCGTACCTCGTGTGCGTGAACTGTTTTTTCAGTTGGCTCATGACTGTCTGGGCCATTTTGGCTTCGATAAATCTTACGCTTCTCTCCGAAACGAATACTATTGGCCTAACATGCGGCGTGACCTGGATCTCGGTTATGTGAAAGGTTGCGCTGATTGCGCTCGAAAGAAACTGTCCACATCAAAAAAATTTGGCCCTCTCCATCCTCTTGCGGTACCTGACGGAAGGTTTAAGTCGGTGGCCCTTGACTTCATCGGCCCGTTGCTGGAAGACGATGGATTCAACTGTATTTTGACTATGACCGATCGTATGGGAGCGGACGTGCAGATCATCCCGACTCGGATTGATATCGACACGGCCACGTGCGCTACCTTGGTCTTCGACCATTGGTTCTGTGAAAATGGTCTGCCTGACGAGTTCATCTCTGACCGTGACAAGCTATTCGTTTCAGAACTCTGGTCGACACTTCATTCCTTGATTGGTATCAAGTTGAAGATGTCTACATCCTATCATCCACAGACTGATGGTGCGTCAGAAAAGACGAACAAAACCGTCGAGCAATGTGTCCGTTTCCATGTAGAGCGGAATCAGAAGGGGTGGGTTAAGTCGCTTCCTCGCGTTCGCTTCGCTATTATGAATACAATTAACCAGTCTACTGGGTTTTCGGGTTTCCAGCTGAAATCTGGTTTCTCTCCTAGGCTAATACCTCCCATTGTCCCACAGCCCGAATTATTCGATTCTGATCCAGCCTGCGTAGCTCTCGACCTCGCTACCCGTTTACGCGATGATGTCGCCGAAGCTCAAGATAACCTACTTCGTGCGAAGGTTGACCAGGCTGTGCAAGCTAACAAGCGCAGGGCTCCCGATTTCGGTTACGATGTCGGTCAACGTGTTTATCTTTCAACGAAACGTCGGGTTCGAGAGTACCTGAAAAAAGACAAGAAGCGGACAGCCAAGTTCGTGATCACGTACGATGGCCCATATGCAATTCTGGACAAGGACGAAAAACATTCAACGTACACTCTGGATCTACCCCCTCATACCAACATTCATTCTGTTTTCCATGTCTCTGAACTCAAACCTTGCATCGAGAACGACGATGATCTTTTTCCTTGTAGAAAACAGGGTACACCTCCGTCCATTGTATTCGAAGATGGCGCGGAGGAGTTTTTCATCGACAAGATACTTGATTCCAGACGTCGAGGCCGGGGCCATCAATTTTTGGTGCGATGGGTTGGTTTCGGGCCTGAGCATGATGAATGGCTCCCAGGTAGGGAGCTTATTGGTACTGATGCCTTACAGTTCTGGTTACGAGATCATGATTCCGATAATTAACTTGCCTTCTCTCTCCACCATCGGTAGCTTTTCCCACACCTCCAGCCGGGTGGGTTTTTAATGCACCCGGATGCGCGATTTGTATGTACAAATTCGTTGCTTTGCTTCAGGGATTAGCTTCTTCTTCTTGGAGGGGAGGGGTGCAAGCACGGCTTACCTAGTTATCACATGATCGTTCTTCTTCTTGGTTGATTACCGCCATTGTCTACGCGTAGTTGTTTCTTCCAAAACATTGGCTGGTCTTATTGCATCTTCTGTGTCCTGATTAGTGTTTCCCGCTCCGCGGGTTTCCAAATGTACTTCAGATAATGGATAGAGCCTCGATGGGCCTTGGCTTCATCAGCAAAACATAGTTCAACTTTTCAACTTTTGGCATCTGGCTAGCACTAACCATAGGTAAAAATGCTTGAATTTTGAGATATTATAATAATACAGATGAGAAACAGATAAATGAAAGGGTGACATAGCCTGGTGATCATATGGGAGCTGGCAAAGAAGAATACATTAGGTCTGCTCAAGCCTCTACTTATTCTTTACTTATTAGCTACTTGTTTCTTACTTATTTCTCTACTTATTTCTCACTTATTTGTCATTTTGGCAGAGAAATGTCAAAAAAAGTAAAAAAAAAGCCACTTTTTGCCTGCTTTTTGTTGTGGGGGGTCTCAAGGTTGGAATTATTCATCACTTTTTGTTTACTTATTTTGTTTACTTATTCTAAAATTACTGCCAAAATGCCAATAAGTGACAAATAAGTAAAAAAATAATCAGCAAATAATGGCCAACCTTGAGCTTGAAATCCAGGTTACGGTGACAGATTTCTATGATGTGTGAGGCTCATAATGAGACTAAAACCCCAGCATGAGAAAGGGAGACTAGATTATAGTAGGTAATAGAGATGCACGAGCAAGTTGAAACTTGATACAAGAGAACCAAATTGGTGATCAGCCCGACCTACATTCAACCTGATTTGCAGCTAATTATTCATAGATTCTCCTGATCCTTAGCTTACACTAATCTCCTTGGTGTCCCAGTCATCGTCCGGTGCCTACTTGAGCGCTATTCCATTCAGGTGTTAATCATGAGAACCCAAACGGTGTCCCGTGGCTTACTTGGTATACTACCTTCAGCGTTGGTATTTCCCTTTTTGGGCATGACAATGTTCGATTCGTCAAACGGTTTTATTTTATCCCCTGCCTTCGAGTTGACTCAACAGAAACCTTCAATCCAGAGCTAGCGTCGATAGTCCTTCCACTATGTGTACTTTTTCCACTGATAGATCGATAATGAACAATATTTTCTTCAAAGTCTAGACATAAAAGAACCACCCTCAATGACTTGGCTTTACTTCAGTCCCAGAACGTGATAGTAGATTGAGGTCATCAATCAGCTCGACCTCTAGAATTGAAAGAGACTCACACTCCTCTCGGTATCCGTGAATCGTAGGATTTCACACGGTGAGGACCGAGCGCTCAATCGATCGAGTGTCAAAATGATTCGATGGGTTACTCCTCAATCATGAGGTAGGCAAATGACTGCGAGTATCGTGGCAGCGAGAACAAAATCGTGGTGTTCTGGGACGTCCGCTTGCACTCGAATGAGCAAACGTGAGCGAATGAGGAAACAAAGATGCGAAGAACTGCTGACTTGCTCGCTGTCGGAACTATGATTGGATAGCGGGTGTTAATACAGAATTGTTTTCTCGTATACCTCACTAGTCATGATGTTCAGACCGAAAACTACCGTCGATCAAAACTACGCAAAGGTCGAGAGGTACGCAACGTCAGGTTTCTAAGCCCAAACGGAAACACCTGTGCTCGAAGAAAAGGGGATGTGCTACACGTAAGAAGAACCAAGGAGGATATGTCTCAAAATGGCGATACTTACGGTGTGGCGTGGCTGAAGGCAAATCATCATGTCATGAAGGACTGGTAGTTTACAAAATGAACGACTGTGTGTTGTAGCTCAGTGGGTATAATGCATATTGTGCCTTGAGGTGTGTATTTTTGTGTGTTACGGTGTTCGATTATGCAACGCTTCCATTTTTATGCCTCCGTGTCTCTCGGATCTCTCGATCATTGGACTGAGACTTACAATCGCATAGTTTGCGCATTTTCGATAAGTGCACAGATCTCCAGCTCAATCATACACACATCCCAGTGCTGCGTCACCCAGTACCGGTGATTGACGAAGTTTCAATGCTACTGTTCTGTGTATGTTGATTTAGACCGAAGGGATACATTCAGGGGTAAAATTCTCAGGTCTGAGGAACATTCATGAACTGTTTCCGTCCTGGGCCCATGATGAAAATATCAAGATCCGGGGTACGGTGACTAGATCATAATAAGGTAAGTACCCGATTGGAATCACTTTGACACTTCAACTCACTTCAACGAGTTCAGACTCACCGGCACACTTCTGAGGCTCGTGGTGGGTTATAGCAAATAGAGATGCACGGGGGAGCTTGTACTTATAGAACCAAATTGGTGATCAGCCCGTCCTGTAGTACACTAGCTCAAGCTGATCTTTAGCTTACATCAATCTCTCGGCGAAATCAAACGCTATTCTATTCAGGTGTTGATCGCAATCATGAGTATTCCATGGCTTACTTGGATGGTATACTGGTTGGAGTTTATAAAGTGCTTTTAGGAATGATGATGTTCGATTCGTCGAACGGTTTTATTTTATCCCCTCAACAGAAACCTCCAATCCAGATCTAGCATCAACAGCATTCTGCCTATAGTGTAACCCAGGCTCTCTGATCACCCCTTTCACTCGTATGATTAGCATCCTGGCATACTGAGACGTGCTCTTCCGAACTCGGATGACATCATTCCATATATGTACACATGGGCGCTAGGTAATAGCTTTTGCCGGATGTCACGACACATGTAGATCCTTAACAATAACGCCAACAGCTTTCATTCCATACCTCCTTTCTACTCCTTCCTTCAGAACATATGAACCTCTACATACCAGGCACAGTCCTCAACTCGGAATACAACGACGAGAATGGGAAAACATTATATAAAGTGTCCACACCGCTTTCTCTGGGTAATAAAACCTCAACAATCACTCGTCTCATCCATTCTTCAAGCGAGAGCGAGCCTGAGGACCAACAAGATGTGCTGGAGGGCCGGTTTGCGCATCTAGCCCGAATTGAGTTCAAAGCTGTCGGTCCCTCGGTTATACATTACAAGGGAACCGAATTTGATACGAAGGAGAGGTTCAGGCAAGAGGCATGGTGGAAAAAGAGGTGAGCACTGGCACAATCATAATACGGAATCCAAACACATTGAATGATTTGAAGAGAGAGGTTTTTCACTGCATCGGATGGGAAGGACTATAAGTGGATTCTTGGACACAGGGTTCCTCGGGTGCGATCTCTACCTTCCTTCTTTCACCTTATTTAAGTCATCTAGTTGATCCTCAATGACTCTAGCAAACAACCCGTTTTGAACTTTCATCGTAAACCATTGTTATCGAGAAAGAAACCAGCACATCTTGAGATACATCCTGGACCGTGGATGGATATTGTGGATGAGATATTTGTTTCTTTTGTTTTCATTGAGAAGATTAGGAAAGATATGGAGGGTGGCGGGTAGCCTACATCCATGTTATGTTAGAGAACGTTGATATGGTACTTTTGATTCATCTGCTCCGTATACACCGGCTGACTGTCTGTCCCAAGAGGCCAGCGGTTCGAGAGGATGGCCGATGTAGCTTTCCTCTCCCCAACTCACGTCTCATGAGGTATGCACCCTGGGCAATCGTCAATCCTCCGCAGACGAATGGGTGTATGCGATCCTTCTACCTTCCCAAACTTTCCCCAAAACCATCCGACTAGCATCATGAACGGAAAGAGTTGAAGCCTATCCGCTACGTGAACACCAGTCTTCCCAGCTCGTCTAGATCTTTCATTCGACGATAGCTTTAGCTTGCATGGAACGAGATAAAGTCGCAATGCCAGCATATGCGAGCAAGAGGGGAGGGTGACGTTTCCCATGCTGGTGAGTGTGAACGATCGCACTCTCCCCTTCATTCCAACTTGCGAATCCAAAAGAGGTATGGGTAACATGTGCGAAATGGAGTTGTGGTAAAGCGCAGGGACAAAGATGATATGGCTATGTCTCCTATAAGTGGATTGAAGAAAGAGCTGTTTCTGTTCCGACAACCCTCGGCGCTTATCCGGCGATCGATACAGCTCTATTGATTCCGACTCACCAATGAGAAGACGTTACAACAGGAAGCTCCACGGTGAGAGAATACCTCAGTGTTTCAATACGTCAAACGAAAGCATTCTACGACTGGCCAGCTTGGACAGTTTGCGATCAGCACCTGTGCTCCCGATCGAAGGAAAGGGGATATATGTGCCACACGTAGGAGGCACGTTGATCGACAATTGTGAAGACAGCTATACAGGTTCTCAGAGTCGCAAGAACAATGTGTCGCGCATGGCTTAGTTGGTATGGCGCATATATCGTGAATATAGCCTAATTTTTGTGCGGTACAATGTTCGAATCATGCAATGATTCAATTTTTATGCATCTGCATAGTGTAGGTGTCTTTGATCAGCGCACATATAGCTAGCTCTCAGTGCCTCGTCGCCCGGTACCAGTAGTGAATACCGGCTAACTGTTCTGTGTAAGTACCGCTCGGCGCTTATCCAAAGCCTCCCATCGACACCTCTCCGCAGCCTGTCAATCGATCAAGACCCTCGTCGGATGATGTTGCTGGTACGAGAAGCGTAAATCTCAACCTAGTGATGATAGAGGGTGTTGGTATCGGCGTAAGCGAGTCGAAGGAACGAGAGACGAGTCCACCAAAAGGTGAAAGATCAATGATACAGCTGTTTGTGTAAAGTATCGTTCTTCGTACGACCGTATGTAGGCTTCAGGTGGAATAAGAGAACCGAACCGTAACGACGTCAATGAACTTACCACTCGCATGCGTCCGAATCGTGGCGCAGCTGGTACAATAGTTTTGCAATGCACTATAGGCTGTGTGTCCACATGCAGGGAATGAGAATTACAATGGATGGTCCTCGCAGGGGTCCATAGACGGCGTCAGGCGTATCTGGATATCGAGGTTTATCCATTCTACAAGGGAATTAAACGGTAATCATACAAATGAGACATAACTTACCTACTGCAGCGGGCAACGCTCCTCTCAAACATTGAGCGCACGATTGCTATCTTGATTACTGAGCCTCGAGCGCATATGAATGGCATCATGCATCATGAGCGCTTGAGCTGTTTAGATGAGTGCCGTGTTGAGAGGGAAGCTTCGGGAGCAACGTATAAGCACAGTGAGGTAGATCGTGAGGACGGAGAATTACCTGAGAGGCATTTGGTCAAATCCGCAACCCATCGCGGTCGCTCGAGGGAACCTCGAGGGCAAGGAAACAACCACATTGGCTAAGAGTCTTCAGGGAACGTATGGCTAGGAAGTAACACGATAATCACCCGCATGAAAGCCGCTGTTGGCATACCATTACAGTCAATATGACGCACATGTTTAGCCACGAGGGTCCCAAGCGCAAGAAGATATAATTCAGTCTTCCGACGGAATAGTTCATCAGCCAGTGCCAGCCAAGACGACGAACACAAACCGCAGCGAGAAATGAACAAAAAAGGCCGGCGGTCGCGTTATTCCCCAACGAGGTGGCATTTCCCATAATATATAGCCTTCGTCGGTAGGTTATCAGCGTCCTCTGGTTTTAAAAGCCTACCTTCTCGCGAAACAGACGTGAACCCAAAGGAGATGCTACCGCAAGAGGCGACAAACAAAACCACACACTTGACTTTGAAGCGCCATGCGTAATATTACGCAGATTTATTATTGGCCTGCCGTCTCTGAGTTATTTAGTACACGCCGCTCGCCATAAATTTTCCCGCAATGCTGACCACCAACGGGGAGCTTCAAATGGATCCTAACATTTCTGTAGTGTCCGATGCTGGTAGGTTAGCCCGGCGCTACAGAAATTCTCAAGCTGACTGTCGGTTGTAGGACGGCAAGAGCAGTATCACATCTGGAAGCACGACCTTGGGATGGATTCCTGCGTAATAGTCACCGCAAAATACAAATGTGAGGGTCTCACCATCAACCAACCAACGCTCTTTACTGCACTCGCCAAAGTTGTTGTCAAGCAGCCCTCTCTTGCAGTGCACTTCTCGCCAGATCGACGTCAGTTCCTGCGACTTGCTACAACAAGGGGGTGCCGGAAAAAAAATTAAGTACCAGACGTCGATTAAATTTTTAAGGCCCTACCA
>QLOY01001453.1:3129-16892 GCA_003313965.1 Megacollybia marginata
TTAGTACTGCAATGCCCTGGACAATAATTTGGCAGTTAGTACTATTAATACTACTTAGCTGTTGGTGGTGCACTGCTGCAGAGTCAGTAATACTAGTACTGGGACACCTTGGACCATTCCCTGCTAAGTACATTACTGCTAATACTATTGTTATTATTACTACAGCTGTGGCACTGCCCTCCCAAGCCCCCAATATATTATTAGTACTGCAATGATGTGGATTCCTTCCCAGTACATTATCACCAATACTATTAGTACTGCAATGCCCTGGACAATAATTTGGCAGTTAGTACTATTAATACTACTTAGCTGTTGGTGGTGCACTGCTGCAGAGTCAGTAATACTAGTACTGGGACACCTTGGACCATTCCCTGCTGAGTACATTACTGCTAATACTATTGGTATTATTACTACAGCTATGGCACTGCCCTCCCAAGCCTCCAATATATTATTAGTACTGCAATGATATGGACTATTCCTTCCCAGTACGTTATCACTAATACTAGTACAGCCATGGGGAATGAATACTCGGCAAGCATTACAACAAGTCTGCCCTCTTACGCTTTCTCTCCTCCTTGGTCTTACTTCGTGCATACTGGAAGGTCTTTTGAGATCTGTCTGCAAAACCTTGCCACTGTCTCATCTGCTGATTAGCATATGCCTTTAGGTGAGCAGATTCAGACAATTCCCTTCTACTTTTCCACTTTGCAAACTCATTTTTGAACCACAAAATAGTCCAATCCATTTCATGAGTGACAAGCTGTTCTTCTTCTACCCACCGGGCCACTCGGGCTTTTGCTCTGAGCCAGTTGACTCTATAAACTAATTGAAGTAGTATGAGCAAGGGTTACAGTCAAGAGGAAGAGCCTTGCTTACATTCCTCTATTCTTTCACTTGTCTCAATCTCAGAACTCCCTGTCCCTTCACCCTCTTCAATTCTCCAAAACCAGGGAAGCTTGTCACGGTTCTGCCCAACTCGATTAGCCTCTGCTACATCGGCAGATAACCTCAAGTCATTTTTTGTGATTGGCCTCCAATCTGACCCAAAACCCATTCTAAGCAATGCCTCCCTACCCTTATTGTAAGCGGAGACATGCTTGTCAACATCCCGGGCCTTGTCCATAACACTCCATCTGACTGCTCCTCGTTTCTTTGTGCCCTTGACCTTACGAAGCTTGTTTCAGAGGAGCCAAGCCTTGTCACCCAAGGACTGACGAAGAGAATGCAAGGCATCATTCATCTGTCCCTCTCTCAGCTCCTTTTCCTGAAGATGCAGGTGCTCAAGACCATGGGTTTGCAATCCAGACTGATTGAAGCAGGAGGGAAGGAGGATATGATGCAACTCAGCAGATTCCCAGTCAACCTGTACCATTTCGTCCTCGTCCTCATCGTCCTCATCCTGGTCCTGGTCCTGGTCCTGGTCTTGCTCCCCATCTGCTTCACTTTCGGCATCTTCATCCAAACTATGCTGCTGTAATGTGGCCAATGGGACAAGGGCTTTATCAATTGGAGATTCAGCATTGAATTTTGAGATCTGTTTTGATAGTCAAACACGGCGATTGATCAGCTCTCTTGCCTTTCTTGATGACAGGCATTTCGGAAGTGACTTGACAAAGACCTGTAATTTCTCCCTGTGCACTCAGATGGTGAGTATAGGTGAATATCAACAATCAGCATCAGGAAAAACCCTTTTTAACCTGGATGCCTCAAGGTTGACCTGGATCAACCTATGTCAACCTTGGTCAGTCCCAGGTTTAAGTCTCAATTTTTAGGTCAGCCAGGTCAACCTAAGTCATGTCTAGGTTAGCCCAAGTCAACCCAGGTCAGCCCAGGTCATGTCTAGGTTAGTCCCAGATCAGCTCAGGTTGACTTAGGTTGACTCAGGTTTACTCAAGTTTGCCAGGTTTGCCAGGTCAAAAAAGGTTTTTCCTGATGAGCTCACTGCACTTGCTCCAGCCTGATACCTGTCAGAATCCACGATATGCTCCTAGAGAGATCACCTTTCGCAGCCAGTTCAGCCTTGGTTAAATTCAAAGACACTTCAGCAAGGCCAGCACCTGATAATAATAATAATAATAATAATAATAATAATAATAATAATAATAACAACAACAACAACTTACTCCTCTGAGTGTTAACTGCTTCATATATTTGCGTTCCTATACCACCTGGCAAAAATGCCTCCTTTTCTGCCTGCATCCACTTGTCAATGCTCTCCTGCCCAACCGATCGTGAGAGGCTTTCAAAAGCTTCTTTTGTCTCCATGAGACCCAGTTATGGAAGTACCATTTGGACAAGGACTGCCTTGGTGACCTGTATGTAAGACAACACCCATGTCCTCGAGGTCCGTGTTCTCAAAGAAACAGCCATTCCACTTTTGTACCACATGGAATGCCAATCTACGATGCATTCTCAGGCAGCAGTCCTGACAACATACAGCATCTGGAAAATGACATAGTTGGCATCGATACAAGCCATTTTGATTGCCACATTCAGCACACGGCCAAAGGCCATAGTGGGCTGCATGACAAAGAATCTCATTCATATATTCTCTCCTTGAATGCATCATCCATGCCTCTAGATATTCATTGGTCATCTAGGATAGGCCATATAATCTGCAAAGGAAACAAACACCCAAGGACACATACCTTTCCTCTAGTTTGTAGGGGCTCTGCTTTTGGCAGTGCCTCTGTTGATGCTGCCGCAGCCATATGGACACGGCCATCCTGTATGATCATCAGAGGGCCACCATTAGTGTCTTCTGTATCCTCCTGAGCATTAATGGGTTTTGCAGCACCACTAGTTCGCATTCTCTTCTGTGGTTTTTGCCATTGGGGTTTGTAAACGACATGACCAGTGTGAGTCATGACAGGCTCGTGAATACGTCGGAACGCCTCGGTGTTGGGTTTGCCACTTCTTTGAAGGCATTGAAAAAGGCTAAGAAGAGTACATACAGCTGACTAAGAAATGCTTTTACCGCACCAGCAGACACCAGCGAGGAGAATATTAGTAGTACTAGTAGTACCTACACAGGCTAATCTACCATACAGGGCATTGAAGGAAAATATTAGTAGTATTAATACTACTAGTACTAAATACAGCAGAGCAATCAATTTCCAGTATTAGTAGTATTCTCTGATGGAATACGCCAGCCACTAGCTTCAGTTGGCCACCCTGGGAGATCGACACCATGTTTTTCCAACAAGCTCTTTCTCATAAAAAAAGCCCAACAAGCACGTTCCTTCCCTTCTTCCCAGCTTCGAACTTCATGACTGATGGCATGGCCAGCCAACACAACAACAGTCCGAGGGCTGTATGACAACCGAGTCTTAAGCTCAGGGAGCTCAAGAAACAGTTTGTCGGCAGTTCCAATGGAGACAAGAATATCATACCAAGGCAGTTCCCCCTTTGTGTCTCGGTGCAGTTTGGTTATGCCATTTGATATGATTGCAATTCCATGAAACACTGACGCCCAAAGACCTGCTACATATTGGTCAGATTCAGTTAATTGAATCTCATTCAGAGCTTTTGCCTGCAATGAAGAGGCATACAACAATGGATGAACGAGGGCCAAGAGCATGTTGAGGAACATCTGGACATTCCGTGAACGGACAATGCATTCTTTGGTGTCAGATTGGTCTCGAAGATTCAGGGAAGGACGCATTATATGGCTCGGGTTCTGGATAGGTGACTTCAGGATGCATTCAAGTTTAGAGTTCTGCTCACTTTGGGACTGTGTCCGCAGGCATACCAGCTTGAGCTGAGATTTGCAGCGCCAACCGGAAGTGTTTTTGCACAATCGGGAGAGATGAATCGATGTGATACTGTCCTCCAACCTGCATCTGGATCTCTGATCTGTAGTGCTTCAGCAACCTCAGTAGTAGCAGCCATCAAATCGCCCTGATCCAATGCATCAGATGAAGTTATAAAGACACAAAATGCATACGTGTTGTTCAAAGCTTAACAGCTGTGGGAAGACCCACCCAAAAACGATGCCATTCTGGTCAATGAGTGAGGAGGCCTTTGTAATTGTCTGGTTTCCCAATTGTCTGGTTTCCCAAATGTGCCAACCTAGTCTGGCAAAATCAATTCCGAACAGCGCCAGTGAGTCCCCCTAGTTCCTTAATGTCGAGCCTGAATTCAACTTAAATGCATTGTCAATGATGAACCCACCCCGGTTGTTAATGGCTGCCATAACTGCCATCAGCAATCGAGCCCCCGTAAGATATTCACTTGGCCGGTTGTAAGCCTCTGCCACAAAATAGAACCCAGGGAACCCATAGTCAGTTGCTTCCTCGATAATCATCTTGGCACAATCATCCAATACTGGATCTGCACATTTACGCTTCTTACGTCTGGGACTGGTAAAGGTTAACAATGTTGTCAGAGGTGAAAAAAGAGCCACCGAACTCAGAGGGTCCCAAGCGCTTGTAGTGCAACTGGCGCAATGAAGGTCGTTTACGAGGCATGATGACATTAGTAATCCAGTCTTGTGAAAATTAGTATTAGTAGTATTAGTTGCTTAAAGCGGTCATGTGGTTGCGTCTGTGGTTCTATAAAAAGGTTAAATGATACTTGCCTCTTTTCCCTTATGCCAATATGGTGTCGCTCCTTCGGCGTTGCAGGATGGAGTTGGTACTAGGATAGATGATGCCTGCATTTGCAGGGGAGCTCCTTCATCTAATCCGTACAGTGCCAACATTGATGTCCTGACCTTGGCTGCTGCCTCGCAGTTGACCAACTATAGCTTGGAAGCCATCTTCTGATGGAGCATGCCAGCTTAGCCAAGGAGCAAATTGTCTAGGACTGCATTGTCGCGTCCGTGCTCTCTCCATCTGGGTGGATGTGATGAGGCTGATCGGTTTCCACGAAACCAGCCTGCATGGCATTTTCCTTCAACTGGTTAGGTCCAACCTGACTAAGTCCAACCTGACAAGGTGAGTTTCTCGTGAGTTTCTCATATCAAGTTGGAGTCAGTTTTGTCACCTAATTGCACTTGCCCATCGTATTATCACAGGGTCTATCAATTTATAGCCATTGGCGCTGCTCGACACTGCTGACAGATATTGTCGCTCTTCAAAACAGGCTGAATGCACGGTGAGCCTTTCATTGCCGTTGTTGTACAACTGTCAGAACTTCATAGATGTGATGGGTTGAGTAAAACCGGCTTCTTTTTGCACCTGAAAACTGATTGACAATGCCAGTTTTTTTATTGTTATTATCTTTCCTTTGCAGGTGAATGTGGTAGCTGCAGATGCCACAGTGATCCTTGCCCTTTTTCCTTTTGGTATGTAGTAGCAGGGTGACCCATCTCAGAACAGTTGCGACCACAAGAACAAGACTTCAACATTAACTTCGACATTCCAACAAGGCTGCGTATACACAGCCCCCTTAATTTTTGCCCTTGATCGGTGCTAACCTTAATGATTATTATTATTATTTGTGCATGATAACCTGTATGTCCCTTGTGTAGTAGTGATTAATTACATTTGGTGAATTAAATTCAAGAGTCCAAATTTAGTAGATAGATGTCACATGGACTTGCATCTAATCATGCTTGATCACCACCGTCCATCCCATTGGCGTGCAATCCGCATGGCACTCCGATCTGGTCAGAAGAGACATTTTATGGACAGGAAACTGGTAAGAGTCAAGAGTAGAAGCCGTGATGGAAAAGCTCCTCTTGTAAGCAACCTAGTGTCCTCAGTTCACCCACCTTCACGCCCCAAACCTGTTTGGAATACGTCTAGTGCTGTCTTGGGCACAGCCCTAAGGCAATTGGATAAGGTCTATATTGTAGGAGAATGGTCGGCAGATGGCAAACCGATTGAACCGCTGGTATTTTACAAAGACTCGGATATTGGCTATCTGAACTAAAATCTTCTTAGAGCTGTTACTTATGTGGACGAGGAGGAGACCTCCTCCAGTGTGCTGAAGAACAATGCTGCAACGGCATTTGTTTGATTTGCCTTGGTAGTGTCACAAAGGCCGATCTCAGTTCCATCAGGAAAAACCCTTTTTGACCTGGCAAACCTGGCAAACTTGAGTAAACCTGAGTCAACCTAAGTCAACCTGAGCTGATCTGGGACTAACCTAGACATGACCTGGGCTGACCTGGGTTGACTTGGGCTAACCTAGACATGACTTAGGTTGACCTGGCTGACCACTTAAACCTGGGACTGACCAAGGTTGACATAGGTTGATCCAGGTCAACCTTGAGGCATCCAGGTTAAAAAGGGTTTTTCCTGATGGCCCCTCAGCATTCCTGTGTCCCCCATGCTTTACCCATGAACATGGCACCCAAGTACCCTACAGAGTAAGTAAGCCAGCCTCATTTCCAATTCAGCTTTACTGGCCTTTGATGAAGGGTTTCATGGGAAGAATAACATGGCCGCTCAAAATCAAAACCACATTCCAGCACCGAACTACCCTTAAAACACAGGTCGCCCGTCATACCCTAATCATACACCTCCATCTTGACGAGGGCTTGGCTCCAGTGGACTCTCCCCCTTTGACAGTCTACCATCATCTTTCAGCCTTGATGCCAGGTTATGTCAGTTATGCCAAGGTGCCATTCCGTGTCCTTACAGACAATGATGTGAGTGAATACCGGTGGGGAGCAGAACACCTTGTAAAACAGTTAGGAAAAGACGGACCTTTGCATTTGTGAGTCTTCTCTCATCTCTTTCTGCAAAATCTAACTTTCAGTAAGTATGCAGCAAATCCTTCTTTTTGTCAGTGTGCCTAACGTGCCAACTTCGCACAACATGCATGTAACAGCAGGCAGTGAAGCAGCAGTGTCCTTGGATGTGTTGTTCCAGCGACTGTTCTTCTCTCGTTTTTGAAAGGAAATTGCCCTGCGACAGACTAATGTAATCATCCTTAGTGGAGGGTCATATTGGAAGGATGGGCGCATTCAGGACTTCCTCTTGTGCTTTGGGACCGTGTGCGTAAAGTTCTATTCGACAATCCTAACACTAATAATACAAAGCAGATGTAAAGTTTCAGAGATTATCGGCTTTGGCGCACCAGCCTTTATTCCGGCATTCGTCAGTGCTTTTCTTCTTACTGCAATGGAAGAGAAATGTTTAAGTCCAAAGGGTGATTCCTATCTAACTCGTGCATTTACTGGGCAGGGTAGGATGGGAAGTCATTCTGATGTGTTTGTGCTTCAGCCAAAGAAAAAGTTGCTGTTGCATTTCACCTGGTCCCATCCTGGTCGATGTCCCTTCTCCGTCCCCTTGCCTATATTTTGTCCCTCTTGCTTTGTCTACTTGCCTTGGGGCAAGCCTTACATTCATCCTGAACATACTGAAGTCACCAACACCTGTAAAGCCTGTGGACATGCCAGGAGGACGCAGAGAGGGGAAGGAATGCAGAAGTGGACCAAGGGTAGAGCTCTGTCAAAGTCATCAGATGGCGATTGGTTTATGACATCCAAGCCACTAGAATCATATGAGGGGTGGTTTCAGGATTATCAGCCATTGCAACCACCACCCCCTTCGCCAAGTGCAGAGCTCCATTAATACTAGTACTATTAGTATGACTTGTCTTTGAGGCATGTGTATTGTTTTCAATCTACATCCAAATACATTGGACTTGAGCCATTATAGCTCAGTCTTCTCCTTTAACATGGGTAAAGTACAGGTTCGTCGTTGTCTTTTTGGGAAGTAAGTTTCATTATTGTTTGTCCTCTGCACATTTGGCTGCAGAAACCTGATAACAACTTTATTGGCAGCTTGAGGAATCCCTAGATAGTATGGATGACTCGGCATCTTGCCACTATTCTGCTGGTGAGAAATTCTGGTGGAAATACTAATTAATGGTTCTGCCTATCCTACTCCCAACCATTTAGGTAACTAATTCATACTTTGGTGGGTTCTCAAGGCTTGCCAAACATTAGGTGGTAGGCTCTCATGTGTAGCTGGTCCCATAATTCACCCCCATGGAAACTGTAAGAAGTGATCTTTGGAGAAACACCACTAATACGACATCTCATACTGATTGCCATTGGGCGGCAAATAATAATACTAATAATATTTGTTTCTGGTTGGCGGACGGACCAATTCGTCACGTGTTTTATTAGTATTCTCGTTGTATGATCATGGGTTGGGTGACGGAAGCAGCAAAACAAATCCTTATTGCACAGTTGGCGCAATACCTGGCCAGTCGCGGAGCACAGCGACAAGCCCTGTTCACCGAAACTAAACAGGCCATCCGCAAAACTGATCTTGGCAACGATTGGGGTGATCTCAGACAGGTAAACCCATCGTGTTTCTATCAATTAACTTCATTTCTTTCTAGCGAATATACCACTGGTTCAATACGCATGCGAAGCAACATGCTGAAAGTGCTGGAGCCACATCTAATACTCCCATTCAAAGCCGTAAGGCTGGGCCACTGAAGAAACTGACGATTTCTACATTAGCTCGTGCTCGATACCCTGATCTGTACAATGCAGGTCTTGAAAAGGCTAAAGAGGCAGGGGCAGCCACCCTCCGTTATCATTCCGTCGCGCAAAACCATATGATGGATGAATTGACGGAGGATCAGAAGGCAGCTCTAAAAGAAGAGATGCAAGATATCAAGTCAGGGAAGAACGTCGATCCGCAAGTGCAGCGACAGTAGGTAAATTTGGCTTTCTAGTTTTTACCCAACATATTTTGGTAGGCTGGCGACCCGCGACAATGGCAAATCGGTCGAGAAGATGGTTGCTGCACTCTACTGTGAGTTCGGTATATATATGATGGCTTTTTATTTCTACATTGATGATGATGGGATCGCCTGCCCTGGCTAGTAAGTGCTTGTTCGTTCACTATGTTTTGTTCCTCAACCATACTTGGAACAGCTCAGAAACGCATTCACCACATTCCTTTTCCAAGGTTTACCCAGCAGTGAAGAACAAAAAGATACACGTTGCGGGTGCTTGGGAAGATTATGCTAAAACATTTGAGATAGATGATGAGGAAAGTGGTGATGAGTTGGACAGCGCCAGTTCCGAATCACCCAAGCCGGTGAAGTCAAAGAATGAAGGCTCCTCCTGGGCAGTACTTTCCTTTACCAAAGCCAAAAATGGTGACAGAATCCCCCTTCTACCACAACGACCTGTCAATGGGACAGAGGGTCTTCTCCCTCTCTGCAAAAAGCTCATACAGTCAATTGTTGGGCACAGATACGGTGCGTCTCATACATAGTATTATTAGTATTACAACTAATACTAATACTAATATTTTATTAGAAGATGTCACTGGCAACAGCAAGGCACCCTGGACTAAACTGGCAGATCCAGAAAAAAGGCCCAAGCTCATAGATCCTGCTTTTCTTCCTGAGGGGTTGCTTCTTAGCGATCCTGACAAAATGCCGAAAGAGAATGTCATCAAAATATATAACTGGTGGATCGAGAGGCAAAAGGCAGGCAAAGTTGCTTTCTGTTTTTCAGATATGGCATTAGAAGTCGATGCTGAAGACAGACGAAAGAGAGAGGTGAACCTGGGGAAGTCCAATGGTACAGATGATGACAAGGAAGATGCAATGCTCATACGGAGGTGTTCTTCAAAGCTGAAAGAGGACGATGACAAGGGCCCAGATGGCCACAGGGGAAAAGGGTCTCAAAGCAAGAAGAACGTTCTTGTTGGAAAAGGGAAGTCTCAGGAGGATGAAGCTGATGGGGACGAGGAAACTGAAGTTACACCAGGTACTCACTCCTACACATTCGCTGCCAGAAACTGAAGAAGTCCATAGCGGCGTCCACAGCGGTCCCTCCACCAAAAGCTCAGAACGTTATTAGGAGGCAGAATCCACCTCGTGGGGCAAAAGAGAGGAAGTCTGCGAAGGTTGAAGCTGATGATGATGAGGATGATGAGGATGAAGATGCTGTCTCTACCAGTATCCAACCGAAGGCACCACCGAAGAAGCCTAGCATGTGTTTCTCCTCAAAAGAGAACAAGTTGACTCTCAAGGCTGGTGGACAACCTGCTGTTGCAGCAGGTGAGCTTTCGGTCAGTGATAAATGGAAAGTCTTAAAAGAGATATGTGTGATGGAGTTGTGGAAAGGGTTCGTTCAAAAGTGGCAAGCAGAAGTGAGTGGACTACCAGCTTCCTCTATGCGAGCTAACTGCTGCAGTATGAGAACATGCGCATTCGTTCTGGCTTCCCCTGTTTGATCCGAACACCATGGGCCAACTGGAGCGATCTTGAGGCTTCCTTACCTGCTTCTTTCTTCATCACTCCACCTGTCTCTGCAGACCAACCGATTGGTCATTATATAACTCTGATGTCTTACTTGGAAAAGAAAGCCTACCTACCTAAGGGCGGGCAGCTGTCGGTTCAAGCTGCATAATTTCTCCTGTTGGGCCTTGGGCAGGTGCTTCGTGATGCATATTGCATTAGTCAATGCAAGCCTGATGATGAGGTGTTCAAGCGCCATCCACAGCTGGCCAATGTGGATTTCAGTATTCCTCAGTTTGTGGACTTGGAGCATGCTATCATCACGGCGTTACCAATGTCAAAAGGTATGTAACAACCTTTGGCTGACCCCATGGATGGTGAGAAAATACTATTACTATTACTATTACTACTGATGTTTTGTTAGACGGCGATAATGTGGACAGCAAGTATATCAATGCCACTCATGCCTATATAACTAAATATCTAGTAGAGAGTATTTTCACTCGTAGCCCATCTCCGAACGGTCGTGCAGCCTTGAAAAAAGAATTCGGTAAGTACAATGTAGGCTCTGTGTCAGGTTTGATAGAACCCCAAAGATGATGCGATGGGGTATCTTGAGAGTGCAGAGCCTTCAGACAGCATCGGAATGACCAATAGAGATTCGACACTGCAAGATACTCCAATTGTTTCTGAGAGCCCAAAAGCTCAGGCTCCAGACAATGTTGAAAGGAATGGAGGAAATGCTGTTGGAGGAACCGATCAAGAAGGTACGTACAATATGCTGACAAGACTACTATTCATCTCCACAGACCCGGAACAAGATAGCCCCAGTAAGTCACAATATTAATACTAGTAATAACTGACAACCATTTAGCCCAGCCTGTGGCTCCGTACGATGCTGAAAGGAATGGAGGAAATGCTGTTGGAGGAACCGATCAAGAAGGTATGTACAATACACTAACAAGACCGCTATTCATCTCTACAGACCCAGAACGAGATAGCACCTGTAAGTCATAATATTAATACTAGTAATAACTGACAACCTTTTAGCCCATCCTGCAGCTCCGGATGATGCTGAAAGGAATGGGGGAAATGCTGTTGGAGGAACAGATCAAGAAGGTATGTAGGGTACACTAACAAGACCGCTATTCATCTCCACTGACCAAGATGATGTTACTGAACGAAATAGCAATGGTAAGTCATAATATTAATACTACTAGTAATAACTAACAACCGTTTAGCCCAGCCTGCTGCACTGGAGTTATCAGACCTGATCCATGTGGACAAGTGTTTTAACTGTGAGTGATGGACATCGATGGATACCACCTGAAATTCATCAAACCATGTTGCAGCTTGGGAAGCATCTGATGCTGGTTTCAACACAGATTCTCTTCCTCAGATGGGAAAGGAATGGGGAGACTTTATCTCCATCTTCCAGTCTTGCCTCGAGTTGGTAGACAAAGTGCCTATGGAACAACGTGGGTGGGAGGAACGTTGGGCTGATGAGAAGTTGGTCAAGGCCATGGAGCCCTGGCTGAGTGGTCAAGCTGGGATGGATGTGAACAAGGCAAAGGGGCTACCGGACGACTTTTTCACACTTTGGACCAACCACCTCCAGAGCAAAATGTTTTACAAGCTTCTAGGCACCGATGTCCAACCTGCCATTGCCTGGGGAGAAATTCAGAAGAAAAAGTTTTGGTGCAGTGGCAGACACGGTTTGTTGATTATTGCAGTGGGGCTTCGGTGGGCTTGGCTGAAGCTTCAGGACCCATATCGGGTTGGGTCTCTGGAGGCGTGGATCAGCATCAGGAAAAACCCTTTTTGACCTGGCAAACCTGGCAAACTTGAGTAAACCTGAGTCAACCTAAGTCAACCTGAGCTGATCTGGGACTAACCTAGACATGACCTGGGCTGACCTGGGTTGACTTGGGCTAACCTAGACATGACTTAGGTTGACCTGGCTGACCTGAAAATTGAGACTTAAACCTGGGACTGACCAAGGTTGACATAGGTTGATCCAGGTCAACCTTGAGGCATCCAGGTTAAAGAGGGTTTTTCCTGATGAGTAGAGCTTACAGAACTTTTCCAAAAGGTGTTTGATGGATTCAAGACTCGGTAAGAGACACCGTTCATGTCACACCAGATTGACTTTTCCTAGCAGAAAGTCTGCTTCATCCAAGCCAACTTCATCCAAGCCAACTTCATCCAAACCAACCTCAAAGAAACGAAAGGGTCAGGATGAGTCAGGAGAGGGAATGAACAAGAAAGTGAAGATGGCATAGCAATTGGCTGAACAATACTAATAATACTAATAGTACTAATAGTACTATTATGTAATCTTATGTCATGTGTTTTCGGTTATATAAAGGCGCTGCTTGAGACATCTCACGTGTCAAACCGCTTTCCTACCATCCCCAGGTATGTTTTATCACCAAAGTATATCCCAAGCTAAATTGTGGGTGGTTCTCCATCAGAGCAATGTCGACAGCATTTCTTAACAGTACCATGTGGGCTGACCATGTTGTGAGGCACTTTATCCATGGTGCAAATTACAATCTTTCCAAGGAGTGCCATTTCTACGGCCCCTACGTGAGCTTGCTCACCCACTGCTTCAGGGACGACTATCTCATCTCCCCCCAAGCCCCTCCTGCAGAGTCGTCGCGAAAGGCCATAGACTTCCTTGTTTACACATACGAGGCCGACGACACGGAAGGTCGCAGCATTGCTGCAGAGGATAGCTATGGTTTTGTCATCGTTCGTGATGTCCCAGGTCAGGTCTTGGTCCCAGTCCTCATCCTTGAGGTAAAGGATGAGCAACGCAATAACCATTATCAGAGGAAAGCTGCAGACTTCCAACTCTGGAGTCGCTACAGGCAGCTGCCTCCTACAGCATACACCAAGATTCCTACGATTCATGCCATCAGTGCCTTTGGGCCTTACATACGCTGCTATGAAGGCAAGGTCGTGGATGGGCGAATCCGAGTCACTCCAGAAAAGCAACCTTTCGATGAGGAGCAGATCACATATCTCGAGGGAGAGTGGGAAACTGACATACTGAGCCCCGCCGGCTTCCAGAAAATAAAAGACATCATATTGGACATCCTCTGCCAAGTTCCTCCCACTCCGCCTGTCGTTCGTCCTCCAGCTAATCAGTATTCTCCAATTGGTGTCCCTGTTGGCCTTGGTCCTAGGCGTGCTTGAGTAGCAGTTGTGCTTGTATGATAGATGGATAGATAAGCTTCTGTTTCAATGTGCTGTGTCGTCTGTTTTGTTGTTTTGTAATTGTAGCACCTAGTATCCAATGTAGCCTGAATTCACGAGCAGGTAGGTAGGTGTTTGTTTCTCAACCAATAAATAGTACCAGTACTCGATGGCAGTAATACTAGTAGTAAAATACTACTAACCAGAGGTGAACCAGGTTGTTTAGTACTAATACTATTTGCCATGTCTCATGGCTGTAGTACTAGTAGTAAAAATACTAAGGAGAGGTGATGCAGGTCAGTTTAGTACTAATAGTACTAGTGTTAACAATCCTAAGGAGAGGTGGTGCAGGTCAGTTTAGTACTAATAGTACTAGTGTTAACAATCCTAAGGAG
>QLOY01001463.1:0-12626 GCA_003313965.1 Megacollybia marginata
CGAAGCATTTCCCTGCTTGAGACACTTCTCTAGAATAATAAAGAGCTTAAAACTCACAACCCCCAGGACATTAAAAGACAACTAGTGCATGTTGTTTGTGGTGTGTTTTGTGGTTTGTAGGCTTCACTTCAATGCCTTAGATCACAGATCTCTCCCTAGACTACGCGTCGACAGTTCTGCTCGTGTGCACCGCCACCCCGAGCGTCCCATTCGGGTTTGAAAAGTTTGTAAAACTTCATCATTGCTCTGAAGCCAAAAGTGCCGGAGAAAACAAAAAGTACAGTTCGTACTACCAGAAGCACATCAGGAGGAGTAGCTCCTATCTTTCCATTTGGGAACGGATCTTCGAAAAAGAAAGACAACTCTAGCAAAGACCCTCTTCATCCGAAACAGCGAAAAGATCAAAGAGTAGCTGCGTCTAAGAAGAAAACAGCTCAGAGAAATCTAGAAGACTCGTTAGACCGTGAACAGGCGGTAGGAATATCTAATCAGCATAGTGCTCAAGAGGTAACCGTACCTCCACCACCACCATCACCTACACCATCGTCGAGAGACAAAAATCCAAGCGAACCTAACTCTAGAGGGTCATCACCTTCTGTTTTTTGAACCATCTCCTTTACTGTACAAATTTCATTTCGGAGAAGAGCTTCCAGAGGAACTTAGACAAAAGTTACTCGAGGGACAACACATATTAGGTTCGAACTTGCGACGACTAAGAAGGCATTCGGAATCGCACTCAGCGAAACAAAAACAAGTCGATTTACAATCACTTTTGAATTTATATACGTTACAAAAAGCAAAGATGTCTACAAAGCAGATGCTGTTGCCCGATTCCAAGGATGCTCCAAAGGCGTTTGATGGGAGAAGTCCGGATTTGCTTCTGAGATTCATTGATGCAGTTGAACAACTGTTCAAAACTTGTTCTATCACAGACAAGAAACAGCAAAAAGAATATCTAGTTAGATATGCAATGCCTACCGTTGAAGACGAATGGCGAGGGCTAGAGACGTTTGTGGATGAGTTCTCTTTCGAGGACTTCAAGGACGAGATTTTGGATAGTTACTTGGAGACTAGAGATCGTAGTATGGGAGCTTTTCAGAAGCTGCAAGGATTGTGTTCGAGATATAGAGGAATTGGAGTCAGTGAAGGTGCGAGAGTTATGGATTTCATTAGAGGATATCGAGCTGCAGGGATGCAGTTGCGAAAAGAAAATAAGATGACAAGTCGAGAGCTTGTTCAAGAGTTCCTTTCAACTCTAGAAGCGAGTTATCGAGAAGCAATTACGGTTAGGTTGGGAAGCATGAAGCAGATCAAAGATGTGCTTGATGCTCAGAAGTTGCGTCTAGATCAGTTGGAGAGCAGAGCTCAGAACACTCCCAACAATGCGCCAGCAGCTCAATCTAAGACCGCTAGATACAAAAGACAAATGATTGAATACGAGATTGAAGATGTATTGGACGAAGCAAAGGCAATTGCGATGGAAGTGCAGAACAATGGAGGAACTTATAGTTCGAAAGCTCATTTGGCATGAACTCGCGATAGGCCCGTGAGGCAAGAAACAGATAACGAAGCTGTAGAAGAAATGTTAGCTGCGTTGAAAGATCAGATGGTATTAGCAGAAAAGAGAGAAACTGCTAGAAAAGACGAAATGAAGACTTGGGCTTCACAAATGCTTAAAGCGAATCAAGACATGATGTCTAGACTTACAGGGAGCTTAGAACAAAGTAGGATTCAGTTGTTAAAGCGAGATGAGCAGCCTTATGTGCCAAGACCGGCCACTGCTCAACCCTCATTCAATGGGATGATTCCGAAAGGAAATTGCTTCTATTGTGGAGAAGTTGGACACATGCAGGATGACTGCGAGCATAGAAAAAGACATATCCGACTGGGTTGGATTGTGATCGAAAACGGGAAGTTTAGACTCCCAGAAGGACACAAGTTGCTGTACGTACCTGGCAATGGTCCTAGAATTCTGAAAGTTAGGATCGAAGAGTATTGGGGCTCTCTAGATAAGCGACAAGCTGAGGCCAATGTACTCGAGATTTATGAGTTTATGCAAGACTCGGAATCTGAGCCCGCAACGACTCAATCTTTCAATTTCGGGATTGCGCCAGCAAAAGAAACTGCGCTGTCGAATCCAAAAGCTGATCTAGCGAGTTTGATCACTCAAGCTGGAATCACTTGGGAAGACTTGCAGAGTTTGGTTCAAACTAGGAGGAATAATTATGGACAAGAGAATTCCTCCAGTGACAACCAAAATTTCTAGATAACTCGAGGAAGGGTCGCTCTGATTTATCTAGATCCAAAGAAAATCAGGTACCAAAGGGCCCAGAGAGTGATACTAGAACTGGTGGTGAGCAATCAGGAAAACAAGGAAATTCAGATAGAAATGTTAGAAGACCGAAGGATTCAGAAAATACGAGAACTAGAATTGAAGAAGTACCAGAAGAACAAATTCCAGAATGGAGAAGAACCGCGTTGCGGGCGAGAGCTCGGCAACTGCAAGAACAAAATGAGCAAGAGTTGCCATTCATGGATGTACCCGTGGTAACGGGTAGCTCGGCTCAAGATGTACAACGTGACAGAGAACGTCGTGTTCGTTTCCAAGAACCACAGGGAAAAGAAAATGAAACTAGAAATGAACCGAACTTCAGAAGGCAAGCGCCAGTTGAAGGAAGGACCTCGGTTAACAAAGTAGCCGAGAATGTGTTAAAACAACCTGTTACAATTAGTCTAGAAGAGCTAGCAGGGATTTCCCCAGCTCTCCGAGAGACTATTCGAAGTGATTTCGCTCGGAGAAGATTACCTCAGAAAGAGATTTTCGATGTTAACCTGGCTCGAGAGCTAGGTGATGACATGTATCTCTCGGATTCTGACAGTGAGGACCTCACTGTCAAATCTAGTGAAATTTGCGAGTACCGAGAGTTTCCAGCTCTGATTGTTTCTGTAAATGTAGTGGCAGACAATGGTCTTCTGATTGGCGCTCTAGTCGTATCGGATCCAGTCACTCAACTACTAGAAGCATTGCTGCTGGAAGAACGAGGGAAAGTAATAGTATCAAAAGACTCTGAGGCCTTGCGAGCGTTATGGCCGGAAATAAATGGACATTCGAAAAGAGAGTGCATAAATGATATGGGTTCGCAAATCGTTGCGATGGCAAAAGCTGTGGCTGTTCAACTAGGAGTAGCTTGGAACCCGGATTTCAGAATTAAAATGCAAAGTGTGAATGGACAAGTAGAACTTAGCAAAGGTCTCGCTAGAAATGTTTCTTTTCAACTAGGAGAAGTTACAGTATATCTGCAGGTACATGTGATTAATAATCCTGCATATGAAGTACTGTTAGGACAACCGTTTGATGTTCTAACGAAAACTGTATCAGAAACATTGCCTGATGGAGGCATGTTGATTACGATTACAGATCCGAATACAGGAAAAAGGTCTACTATTCCTACATTTGAGAGAGGTAAAGGCCCAGATGTCAAGGCTCCAACCTCTGAGGGTTTTCGCTGATCGATGAGTTGGTAACAGACCAAGGAGAGTTAGTGTTAATCCTTGAGTCAGATAAGGATGGAAAACCGATAGTTGTGGGATACAAGTCCCCAGAGGAAAATAAAAATAAATTTACAAGTGAAGAAGTTATTTCGACATATTTGTCAGCTAGTCTAGAAGCGAAATCTTACATGGATCAAGAATTGCATACTCTAGAAGTGCATTTGAGTGAAGTAGTAGGAGTTCTGAAGTCAGAGAAATTAGATGTATTACATCTAGCAACGAAATCAATGCAAAATGAGGCTAAACAGAAGTCTTGAGAAGCAGAAAAGGGGAAAGACTCAACTAGTAATGAAATTCCTATTCCTAGAAAGGAAGACATTTTGAGTTATCTAGTCGAGCAGAATAAGTTCAAAGATGGTAAAGTAGTTGGATCGGACATCTCTAGAGAAAGACAACTCGCAGATGTGGCCTGGAAAACTGAAGCTGTCTTCGCAGGAAAGAAATATAAACCTGTAGATCAGAAAGTAAAGCCGATTCTAGGATCGACTCCAGAAAGGTTCAGAATAGAGAGAAATATTACCGGAGATCCTCTAGAAGGAATGCCTCAGTTAAATCCTAATCCACTGGAGTTTCAACTGAAAGGGAGATATACTCTAGAAAGGAAAGAAAAGATGGATGAGTCGCATGATGGTGATTTCCTTTGGCCTGAAGAAAGAAAATTGCTACACAGTGTGATAGCAGATCAAAGTGAAGCATTTGCTTGGGATGACTCCGAGAAAGGAACTTTCAAGGAAAAGTACTTCCCACCTGTGGAAATGGCAGTCAAGGAACATACTCCTTGGGTATTAAAGAATATACCAATTCTGCCTGGTATCTACAATGAGGTGTGCAAGATGATCAAAATCAAGATTGACACTGGCACATATGAACCTTCAAACTTGTCATATAGATCCAGATGGTTTTGTGTGGTCAAGAAAGATGGGAAGAGTTTAAGAATTGTTCATAGCTTGGAACCTCTAAATGCGGTAACTATTGCCCATTCGGGATTACCCCCAGCAACAGAGGAACTTGCAGAGCAATTCTTGGGATACTCTTGTGGAGAAATCTGTGATCTATACGTAGGTTACGATGAACGAACACTGTCACCTAGTTCTAGGGACTTGACAACTTTTCAAACTCCCTATGGTGCTTTGAGACTAGTAACACTACCTATGGGTTGGACAAATTCCATACCCATATTCCACGATGATGTGACATACATCTTGCGAGATGAAGTGCCACATGTAACTAGACCTTACATCGATGATGTACCGATTAAAGGACCTAAGACTAGATATGAACTAGAGGGAGGTGGATATGAAACTATACCAGAGAATTCAGGAATTCGTCGCTTTGTGTGGGAACACATGCAAAATGTTAATCGAGTTCTGCAGTGAGTAAAATACGCTGGTGGGACATTCTCGGGAAAGAAATCTATCCTCTGTGCAGCCGAGTTCGTAGTAGTTGGTCATTGATGCACTTATGAAGGACGAAAACCGGAAGTTAAACATGCTAGAACTATTCTAGATTGGGGAGATTGCACGGATGTCTCTGGAGTTAAAGCTTTTCTTGGAACCTGTGGCTTGTGCCGAGTTTTCATAAAGGACTTCTCTAGAATAGCAGAACCGTTGCATCGGCTCACTCGAAAAGGGATTAAGTTCGACTGGGGTGATGAACAGAGAATTGCGATGCAAACGTTGAAAGATGCTCTAGTAGCGTCACCAGCTTTGCGAGCGATAGACTATGATTCTCCTGCACCCGTGGTTTTGGCCGTTGATACTTCTTGGAAAGCGATTGGGTTCTATATCTATCAAGAAGACCTGGAAGATAAGAAAAAGAGATATTATGTGAGATTTGAGTCGATCACTCTTAACGAGAGAGAAGCTAGATTCTCGCAACTGAAACAAGAGTTGTTTGGACTTATGAGAGCTCTCGAGGAAATGCGATATTGGTTAATCGGATGTCAAAAACTCGTAGTTGAGACTGATGCTTCGTACATCTTTGGGATGTTAAAGAATCCTGATTATGCACTGAATGCAACCATTAATCGCTGGATCGAGAAAATCTTAATGTTCCATTTCACTCTAAGACATAAAAAGGGAAAGACTTTTGGTCCCGATAGTTTATCTAGAAGAGATCCGTCTCCTAGAGACCCTCCGTTTGCAAATTCTGAGGAATTTGAAGATGAACCTGGTGGTCCACCTGATCTTGATTTAGAAGAAAATACAACAGAAGAGCCTTATGACATTAGGACTTTCGCCAATGTAATAGATAATAGAGGAGGATATATGCTTGGCATAGCCAACTCTCATCGAGATATTAAACTAGAATGTGCGCAAGTGCAACTAGAGGACAATATGCTACTTCAGAAAGGGAGACAACAAGTCAAAGATGTCTACATGATGAATGGCATGAAAGAAGATACAGCCTCTGTGTTTGTAGAGTTACTTTTGCCCAATGTTCCTTATCTAGATAAAGACAAGATGGAAGATAAAGAAGTCTATCCATTAAATCAGAGGACTAGAGCTGGAATCAGAGCGGATGAAAGACTAATCCGAGTTAAACAGTGGTTAGCAAATCCACTAGAAAGACCGGAAGGTATGAACGATAAAGAGTATAAGCATTTTATTAGATATGCGAGACAGTTCTTCTTGAAAGATGGAAGACTTTACAAAGTAAGTCAGCACTCGATGCATTGACTAGTAGTAGATTCGCAGCACAGAATGTATATCCTAGCGGCATCACATGATAGTCTAGGGCATAGGGGGCTGTTTGCAACTAAGGCTTTGATAGAGCAAAGATTCTGGTGGCCCGGAGTTTGAACGAGATGTGGATTGGTTTGTGAAAACTTGTCATATTTGTCAGAAGAGACAAAAGTTGATGATAAGGATTCCACCGACGTTAACCTACACTCTGTCCATATTCCAAGTCTGCCATATCAATACGATGCATATGACCCCTAAATCTAATGGTTGTGGGATGATCATGCATGCTAGATGTGCTCTTACCAATTGGCCTGAGGCTAGAGCTGTTCCATCGGATAACGCGAAAGCTGTTGCTCGTTGGATCTTCGAAGATATCCAGTGTAGATGGGGAACTGTGGAAGTATTTGTTACAGACAATGCTGGACAGTTTGCTGCAGCACTAGATTGGCTAGAAAAGAAATATGGTGTCCGAGGCATCAAAATTTCTGCGTATAACTCACAAGCGAATGGGAAAGTAGAAAAGTATCATTGGGATATTCGTCAGATATTGCATAAAGCAACAGGCGGTGACTTGTCTAAGTGGTATTGGTTCTTGTATCCTGTTGTTTGGGCAGATCGAATAACTATCAAGAAGAGTCGAGGCTGTTTGCCATATTTTATGGTAACAGGCGCTCATCCTTTAATACCGTTAGATCTTGTTGAAGCGACATGGCTCACGGACCCGCCTGAAGGACCTTTGACCACAGCAGAACTTCTAGGACTGCATGTGAAGGCGCTTGCGAAACATCAGCAGCATGTAGCAGAGATGCGATCAAGGGTAACGATGGAAAAGCGTTCTAGACTCTTGAAGTATATGGAAAAATATAAAAGGACTATTCGGGACTATGTTTTCAAGCGAGGAGACTTAGTTTTGATTCGAAATTCAGCAATTAAGGATCATTTGGATCGAAAGATGTATGAAAGGTACTTGGGACCTCTCGTAGTTGTCTCTAGATCTACTGGAGGATCTTACATACTAGCAGAGTTAGATGGGACAATCATGGATCGCAAAGTTGTGCAGTTCCGTGTTATTCCTTACTACCCTAGAAGGAAGATTAAGTTGCCAGATAATATTCATGACTTTGTGGATGTGTCTGAGAAAACTCTAGAAAGATTGTTGGACTCAAGTGAACCACCAGATGAGGATCAACGACTATGCATTCGAAGGTGTAAAGCTAAAGTTAAATACCGACGAACAAAGTGCTACCTCGGATGAAGAAAATGGTGATGACGAGAACAACGATGTTAACGAGAGTATCGAAGATGAAGATCTAGATAAACGAGAGGATCGACCGAGAACAATGCATCTGCGGTCTAGAGAAGTTAAACGAGACTAGAAAGGAAAAAGTGGAGTCTAGACGGGAATAGTTTCCGCAGTCTGCGAAGACTCAGCTTCTTGAGCTGGATTAGGCAACTTGACAATAGGAACATTGCCAGGTGCTGGTTTGGCACAAGCCTTTCGAAAATCTTGAAGGATAGTGGTGTGAAGAATCTTGAGAGCTGCAAAGTGATTGAGAAGATAGCCAATACGAGTTGCCGTTGTTGCGAGAGTAGACCGGGATTCTTGGATGCGAGTTTGATGACCTGCCTTGTCTAGAACACTATAGTCCTTGACTACATCTTCAGCCTGCTGAAGATGTTTGTTAAGGTTCTCATTAGTGAGTTCCGCTTGCGACGCTAGAAAAGAAAAGTAGGATCAGAAATGATTCTAGAAAAAGGACCAAGGTATTACGTGCCTTCGATCGCGGCCGCGCCTGAGGAAAAGGTGTTGGTGAATGTTCTTTTGGGCAGAACCGCACTATCAGCATTGGCCTTGTCGATGGTTGTGAGAGCCTGCAGGTATTGATGAGAGCTAATCAGCATGTCTGGCACATCGCAATAATGCAAGTACAATACCTGGCCTTGTTGACCGTGTTCCTATCACAGTAGTGGTAACGATGGTTTAGTCAACCACAGGAAAAACATACTTTTTGGGTCAATGAGTTGGTCTTATCTTTATGGAAGCGCAAACCTGCATGGGCGTGAGGCTCGGTAGGAATGGCCCGATCCACAGAGATGAGACTCGGAACCGAAGAGTTGGAAGGAACCGAACCCTCGGTGCTCCTAGTTTTGGTAGCATCGGCACTATTATCGTCGTCGACATCCATCACATTGTTAGGAGGGGTGGCCTAGATTGAATAGGTCAGGTTGTAATCTAGAAGTAAGTTTTCTGGGAAAAACTTACAACGATTTCGACCTCATCTTCTTCTTCATCCTCGATGGTAGGCCTCGAGATCTGTTTAAAGCAGTGATGAGTAAGAAGTTTTGACTAGAAAATACCTGAGTCTTACGGGAACACGTTCTCGATAAGGCTTGAGTAAAAAGTGCGGTATTGTTTGGGGAAAGCTATCCCAGCAGCCGTGGAATATGTTTCAATAGCGCCGTTGACCTTCATTACGACCTCGATGATAGGATCGGAGATGCGAACCTTCATGGAGGCTTGTTTTGCGGTTTCCTAGAGTAAGGCATTAGTACAAAAATCACCTCTAGAAAAGATAAAAACGTACCAAGAATGGATTAACCACTTTTTCAAAAGTAGACCACTCTTCCATAGGGAGAGGCCCACCTGCGGCATTTTTCTCCAGGCCCTGTTTCAGAAGATACATAGGCAGTTGGATCGCAGTCATGTATGACACGACTTCAGGAGGAATGTTGACTTTGTTGGGTGCGGCTGGTGCCATATTTTTTGGTTCAAGAGATGTTTTTGGTGTACGGATTAAGTACAAGAGTTGGAGATGGGTCTTACTGGCCTTCTCTAGCAGCCTTTATACTCAAAAGCACATGATCTGCTTAGGAAGTTTCTTCTTGGCAATAACTTCCAACCGGGGATGGTTGTGATTAGTTAGTTTGGGGGAGAGGCTGAGCATGCGATAAGCAGACAATCAGACATGAAAATTTTCGCGTTTCAAAGTTTGTTATGCATTAGCAAGCTCAGGAGAGTGTTCTAGAGTTAATAACTCTACACGGATCACCCTCGGATGTCTAGATAATGGATAAGATCAATCGATGTGCTGTGAAAGATCACATGCGGTGCACAAGAGTTAAGTGAGGACCCACAAGGTGCTTACTGAAACCCTGTGATCGCGTTCAGAGATCGCGCGCATGACCTTAAGGAGAAATAGAGAAAACAAGTCGGGCGACCAAATTGTCTCTTAAAAATGTCTCTAGTATAAGAAAATAATCCTCTAGTAAAGAGTCGAGTTGAAGAATAATAACCTGAGATAGCCTAGTTAGATTAGCTCTGGTAATGACACGCTATCTCTACTTTTGGTAGATCGGAGGTTCGATTCCTCAGCAAACAAATAAGGAAACCCCTTTTTTAGTTGTTCAAGAATACTCGAAAAGTAAGCGACAAGTCTAGGGTTGAGTACTGATAATACCGAAAAGCACATTGGCAGACTCTTCTCTAACTAAGAAAATAAGCAAGTCTTGACAAGATATTAAGTTGGGATCTAGCCTAGTGGTAGCCTGCTGAATAGCATAAACATGACACCGAGTTTTTGGTGTCAGCTAGGTCATAAGTTCGACTCGCGACTATAATTAAAATTTTAGTTGCAAATACAAGATAGTTTCGAAACAAAGAGATTTGAACTCAAGAGATATTCAGAGTCCTGATAGACTAATGGTTAAAGTGTTACAAAGTCCTAGTCGACTTTGGAACGATTGAACTGGATTGCGGTAGGAACTTTTTGGACTTAGTTTCCAAAAAGGTCGGACAAGTTCACGAAGATTCGCACCAAGTTCAGACAGACCAAGAAATACAGTTTGTATTCTACAAACTGACTACGGATACGCGATGATATTAAACTAGTTCTATTCTAGAAGCTAGTTTAATGTTGACAAGAGATAAGGCAGTTTATAAGTCCATGCCTAGGACTCGACGATAGTTCAATGCGATAAAAATAAAATAAAATATTGAAATATAAAATTGGGGAAGTTGTAAAACTTCCCCGCGTTAATGAAAACCCGCCCCCAAGTCACTTTCGACCCCCTCGACCACGACGCTTACCTGGCTTCCTGTCCTTGGGGATCTGTGCCAGTTTGGTGATGACCTCAGGGACCATTGAGGGACCAGCGACAGGTTGCGGAGAGGGAGAGCATTCCAGATGAGGCTCCGGTGAGGAAGGAGCAGGCGGATTTAAAGTAAAGGAAAGGGCTTTGGGAAGAGGTCCTGCATCGAGGTATTGAACGCCTTGAAAAGTTCGACGAACTCGGAGTTGTTGCTGAAGTGGAATTGAAGCCCCTGGCTTCTGGCAACTTGGTACAACTTCGACATTTTCCCGAAAAGTCGACTTCCACTGAACTGGAGGAACTCGAGGGAATGGTTAGCGGATTTTATGAGGGATTGGGTTTGCGAAAGCTGATGATGGAAGGCCAGTATGTCTTCGTGGATTTCTGCGAAGAAAACGAAATTAGCTCAACTAGGAATAAAAGAAACTGCTTACCGTTAGTCGAGAGACCTCCAGTAGCCTCGATCTGCTCGAGACTGTCGAGAAGGTGGCCGAAGTTCATGCTCTTAGAGCACGGCTTATGACCTTTCAGACAGCCTTCACAGAGCAAACCAAAACCATTGTCATCACAGACATTGTGTCCCATTTCAGAACAACTACCACAGAGGAACCCAGTGAAGTCTTGAAGGTGACGATGAGACTCGCGAATGAGTTTAGAGTTAGCCTTGACGAGGGGGCTGTAGTCGTCAAGTTGATGAAGATGGGAATTGAAATCGACATCAAGCGAGAAAGGAAGTTCTCGCTTCATCATGAAGCGATCATTGGTACGGTTGATAAAGCGTCCACCATAGACTTGCGGTGGGAGGCTCAGGGTTTGTGAAGGAAAGTGATCCGGAAGGATGGTTTTGGTTTTGACAGAACCGACAACCGACTCTTCAGTGGGAGGGGACTCATCCTCAACTTCATCACTCTCATTCACCTCAGGCGAGGTTTCCGTGCAAGATCTCTTCCTTTCCCGCTTTTCCTCCAAGTCAGGATCATACTCGGAGCCGCTGTCTTCGGCTTTACGTTTCTGAGTCGCGTGACTTTGAGAACGGGTTGTTTTGGTTTTGGGACCATTGTGATTGACAAGATGAATGGGTTTTGATTTGACTGTGGGAGGCAAACCATCGCAAATTCTAGAAACGTTGGATGCGACCATCTTTGGGATTGGACGGTAGTGACATTCTTCGGAAGGGGATTGAAGTTGAAATCGAGGAGGGAGAGTTGCTTTGAAAGAAACCGCAGGTTTCGAAGGTTGAACTGCGCGGGAGCCTTGAGACCTTTGGAGGATGGCGGTTCCTTTGAAGAAGACATTGCAGCAATGGGTGGAATTAGGGAAGATGATGCGGTTTTGGAGGAGCGTTTGGGAAGCGGGTTCCTCTCTGTGTCAAGAGGAGTTTCAACAGGAGTGGCCCGTTTGGAAAGAGGCCACGCAGTCGAGAATTTGCTAGTAGGAAGGGGACTTGTCTAGCAAAAAGGAAAAGAAATTTAGTATGAATATAATACTAAGAAAACAAATACTTACCTCAGGGATTAACAAAGGGATCAGTGGCAATTCCACCGCAGTGTTAGGCTCAAAGTCTTCGGCATCCCCTCCGAGGTTTTCAGAAACTAAAGGAGCCTAGGAAGAGAGCCAAGTGGTTAATAAACGGAAACTTGAATAAGAAGTAACACTTACAGAGTCTGGCTTGGAACTTGAAGCAACCGGTTTGGGAGGCTCGTACAGCGATGACGAGGGCGACATGGTAAAGAGAACATGAGAGGGAGCCAGAACTTCAGGAACTGAAGGTGGCTGTGGCAAGTGTCAGTAAACAGAGGTTTGAGTAAGAAATAAGAAAAGCTGACCGAGTTTTGTCTCAAACTTGAGACAGGGACTTGAGGAGTTTCAACTGCAGGCGTCGAGGCTGTAGTTTCGACAGCAGGCATGGTTTGCGAAGTATCAGGAGGGACGGTTGGGGGTTTTGGAAGTGGAAGCTTCGAAGAAATTGTCCAACCGTGACTGAAGAACAAAGTCAAGGGAGAACCTTGAGGCTTGGAGGGTGAAGCGACGATGTTGTCAGTCGACATGATAGATGGAAGGAAAGAATGGGAAGCATCCCATTTGTAAGGACTATGCCGAATGCAAGCCCGAGATGTATAGACAGATGTGGCTTGTGGAAAACCCTTGATAAGAATACCAAGGTAAACCCTTTGGCTATGCCCTCTGCTGGATCGTGGGTTTAGGTGAAGGTATCGGCGAAGCCTCGGTGGAGCGAAGGCCGATACCCAGTTAGAGAGGAGTTAGAGAGAATAGAGTATTGAGCGTAATCCAAGTTGATTT
>QLOY01001467.1:0-16938 GCA_003313965.1 Megacollybia marginata
GAATAACCTATGGACAGGCTCATGAAACCAATCAAAAACGAGAATAGTTGAGTTACGCACCTCCACCAAGAAGAAAACCAGCAATGCCAACGCCGGTTGCACGTCCACCCACGACAGTTACATTATATGGCTCGAGTGCCTCGTATACTTCATCCCATAGCAGTCCAGGACCAACATCAACGGTCTGGTTCTGTTGGTGATACGTGATCTCCTTGAATCTTGTCATGGAGATCTGTACACCAGTCGTGGATGAAAATCCAGGGTTTAAATTGTGTCCACCACCTTTTACCTGTAAGACTGTAAACTTCCACTCGAAACCATTGAGATATTCTGTTACCGCAAAGGGTGTGCGTGTTGATCCCAAAATTGTAAGCTATACCAAAATTTTGAGTTTTAATTTCGCCTAGTCTAGGACTCCCCTCACAATTTTGCCAACATCTGAAGCGGTTGCAGGTTCAACGGAGCAAGTGGAGTTTTGCTCAGCTGAAATAGCAAAGTGGGAAATATCTATTTGAGACTTAGCAGTAGAACGTCTAGAGGCTATTAACCCACCTGACAGATATTCACTATTTCCAGGGAAAAAGGTAGAGTTTGATTCGATAGCACGAATCTGCGCGCACACATTAGCTGCAGATATCGAAGATGAAAACCCTGCTAGTGGAAGGGAAAGGCAGATCCAGAAGAAAAGGAGCGACATAGGTTGAATCAGACTTTACTGCTGCTTGATATAGCAATGGACAGATACACGCCTGGAAGTCGGTACCGCGGTGAGTGGCTGTTCTGGACTCCTAATAGCCTTCAAGGCTGTGGTTGAACGGTTGGCGGAATAGACATATCATCAGCGCATCATCGATAGTGATTCAAGAGAAGTGGTGGCGCCTAGACCGACATTCGTTTCAACGATGGGACACTACGGGAGGTATATCAATAGACATAGTACTGCTTCATCTCAATCGCTACCGCGATGGTGATATGCTGTGCAACATTATTCTAAACGTAGAAACTCCACCATGAGTCCAACATGCGCTTAGCTTCGGCGGGGCGTCCAAAGGAGGCGAAGTTTCGATAGTGGTCGTATAATCATATTCGAGCAGCTGTAATCAGAGGAAATATCAAACTACAGTGCAAATAAATTTTGTACGCGTCAAGGACTTTCAGAACCAGATACTTACCCTGCGTAGATAGTACCTTGGCTTGTTCCTGGATTTCCCTATTCGGCTAACAGCATGGCTTAAACAGAGTTCTGTGAAACTGGCGCCACAGCTATCTTTCGGATGCATTCGTCTCGATTAGAAGTGTTTCTACATCAGGACCTACTAGTAGTACATTCGGATTTTGCTCCGCCTGGTATTCGCAAGGTACAAACACACTTCGTGGCGTTAGGTCTATGTAGCTCAGAATCTACTTACATTGTCTGCGCTCGGACCGTCATTAAATCCACGTCAGTCTCCCACTACTGGCAAGAAGGCCTCGATGCAAGCCGTGTATGGCCGTATACGCGTAATTCTCAGAGATCAAATGACGAAATTTCATCAGTGATTGGATGATAGGAATTGCGGGATCGGTCCCGCCAAAACTTCCCTTGCGACTATGTACTGACAAAAGCCGGTATCAACTTGCACTACCATTATGTAACCCGCTCCACGAACAACGGAACGGCATGTCACGTCATTGTGACCAGTCCAACTATACTTCTTTAGAACATGTTCGCCCCTTTCTCCAATTCCTCATTCACCACTGTTGAGCCATGGTCGGACTGCTAACTCGTCTTTACTATGTATGAAATCCATGTCCTCAATCACTATACCTGAACTAAACTTCTAGATCAACTATCCACCGAAAACGTCTCAGGTGCTTGGTGAAGCTGGCAACCTCAAACCACTCAAGTTTGGATGTCTCGGTGCAGCCAAAATTGCTCCAGATGCAATCATTAATCCATCTCTTACACATCCGGAGATTGTTCTTTATGCTATAGCTGCTCGCGACCCCGCTCGTGCCCAAGCTTTCGCCACAAAACATGGCTTCAAAAAGAGTTACGGGGGAGGTAACAGTTACCAAGGTGGGTTTCTTGCTGTGTGTTCGTGCTTTTACTCAAAATCTTCGTTAGAACTGATTGATGACCCCGAAGTGGACGTCATATACAACCCGTTGCCGAATGGTCTTCATTTCGAATGGACTATGAAGGCGCTAGTAGGCAGGAAACACGTCCTACTGGAAAAACCGGCCACAAATACTGCTGATGAGGCCGAACAGATCTTTGCGCTGGCAGAAAAACACGGGCTCGTGGTCCTAGAAGCATTTCACTATCGGTTACCGTTCATCGCCGAGCATGATAGATTGCTTACATTTCCCCCCTGCAGATTCCATCCTTCCATTCAGCGTGTCAAGGCTATCCTGGAAAGCAAGGAGCTTGGGGAGATCAAGAGCATTTCAGCCGCACTCACAGTACCTGCCGGTGCCATAGCAGATGGTGACATTCGTTGGGAGCATAAACTTGGTGGAGGTTCTACCATGGATCCAGGAGGTACGTATTCTTCTCAATGCTGAGTCCTTACAAAACATGTCAACACAGCCTATACGATCAATGTAGCCCGCTATCTAGCATCTTGCAAGCCAAAGTCAGTCTTATCGGCCACCGCTATCCCATATTCTTCGGCAGCGAAACATAAGCAAGTAGATAAAAGCTTCACTGCAACTCTTGCCTTTGAAAATGACATACTCGCGGAACTTCACGCGGACCTGAGCGTTCCGAAAATTCTGGGATTTATACCCCGAGCTCCCAAACTCTCTGCGACGGTTCGATGTGAAAGAGGAACGGTGGAAATCTACAACTTTCTCCTCCCGGCATTTTATCACTCTATAACCGTAACTCCGACTGTTGGCAAAAAACGTGTTGAAAAGGCTTATTCTTTCAGTGGTGCTGCTAAAGGGGAAGAGTGGTGGACCACTTACCGGTGAGCTATTAGCCTATTACGGCTTGTTTCTGCTTTGAACCCGCTCATATGTTCTACCTCACTAGGTACCAAATTGAAGCATTCATCAACAAGGTTAACGGGCGCACACCTCAAACCTGGGTTGATCCACAGGATACCATTGAGAACATGAAGTGGATTGATGCGATCTATGCCAAGGTACGAATGCGACTTGATCTAAAGTAGCGACACTTACTCGTTCTGTAAAATAGGATGGGTTTGGAAGCCGTCCTCGCTCTGAATACGTTCCTAGTAACGCAGATTAGGTGGTCTAATAATACATGTGCACGCTACATCTCTGTTCAGTAATAAACATACACTAGTTACTAGATATCAAGGTAGCAGTAGCGCAAGCTTAAGCGGTTCGTGGCTCAGGTACAGCAATGATAGAGTTTGTTATTAGATTACTTGAAGTGTTTACAGGTCACGCCGATGTTAAACCTCTCGCAGCTCAGTTGATCCCGCCTGTCCAGGCTAGGAACTTCATCAGTGGAACGTGAACCACTTTAAAGCGCTCGGCAGTGCCTTTAGTGGCCTTTAGCGCCTACCCGGGTTCCCTGATTTGAAGTTCCCTAACAAAATTGGGCAGCCGTACCAGGGTACTACGGAATATCGACTTAGTATGTAATATTGATGTAACAGTGGTAATGTACCGCTGCAGTACTACTTCCGCTACGTGGTTCAGCGGTACGCTTATGTGATACCTCTACGGGAGTGGCTGAAGCGCTGAAGCAGTAGTTCAATGATAGGCAAATTGGTAAAAAAAACTATGCCCCAACATGGCGTGCTTGCCAGGGGGCTTGGTATTATCAGTAATTTGTTACCGCAGCTCGGGAGAAGCTCCTTCGCTCGTTCACCATACAGCCGCGTAGAAAGCAACGGTTTATCACAGCACCGATCGGAGACTCACTATCTCAACGCTCAGCTGAGCCTATACTTGAGCTGGCTCATAAAAAAGATCGAGCAACGTTCCCTAATCTCCCGCTCTCCATCTTGTATGGAGAATAGCGTTCTGCCAATTGAAAACCAACTCCTTTGATGCCCAGCTGAATCTAACGTAGAAAATGTAGAATTAACCCTAAAACGCACTTGCTTCTTCGACTTTAATCATGATGATCAGTCATAATGAATCGTTCAAGGCATTAAGAAAACCTGTTGTTCCAATGCTGTTCATTGCTTCATACCCATCATCAGTCAGGAGAGTGATGCAGAAAATAAGCATCAATCTCCATTTGACTCCTTTGATTAATCACAATCTTTGAGGTATTCGCCGGTAGCTCTTATGCCAGTCCCCTTCCCCTTTTCATCTTCATTGCATCGAGGTTCACGTATCTGCAGTCTTCTGATGCTCTAAAGTATCAATATTCTGGAATCCACCATTCTTGATAACAGTAGCGACAGATTCAGATGGCTTCGAGATCTCGACTCCTGTCGCCTGTTCTTGTCCGTCTGACCCGCGAAAGCCTCAGTGATCTCCGAATCGTCACCCTTCCTTCCCAGACTCTCTATCTCCAATGTCCATACCCTCTGAGTCGAATCCTGCCTGTGCAATATAAGTCAGAAATATTATTACCATTCGGGCTACACTCGCATCTGACATAAGCAAGCCAGCAAGTTGAAACCTCTGTTTCTCATGTCTCAACCTAATCCAGACAGTGTTTGGTGATCCTTTGAATTTCTTGTCGCTCGATCAACTTTCAACTTGAAATTGTTTACAAATCTTGAAGACTCACTTGAAGGGGTGCATATTTCTATCGCTTCTGTTTAGTTGGTTTTTTTCAACAAAACTGTAATTTCCGTGTGATCCGGTTGTTCAGAATTCTGGGGACGACGACGAGTATGTACAGTTCATGTATTTACTAGCTTGCCTTGTCAAGATAATCCTCGGGCCCAGTGTTCCATCTTGGGACCATGTCCGCAATAGATCCTCCTTCCTCCTTGCCACCTTAACTGCTCCCGTTTCCGTATCGATCATTCGCACTTGCGACAGTCCACCACGGAGCGGGAAAGACGACTACTTTTAAATCTCACTTTATCGCGCGCCTAGATAATCAACTAAGTTCATGTCAAGAGAAGAGGTGTCGGCTTGGTCTCGAATTTGTTTGTCAGTCTATGCATGCCGTAGCTTACTTTACAACACTTGGACTGAATGAGTTCAAAGCTAGCATCCTGCGCAGCGAGGTATATTTCATTTTTGTTTATCTGGCCAACTTTTACGTCAACAATCTTTATCAGCGTATGCTATGCATCCATCAGTTCACCATGATACAAAACTCACTTGGGTCCGACTGCATCAAATGCTCGGTGCCGCCAAGTCTAAACTCGAACCAGTCGGCCCTTTCCGAAACAATCGGAGTTCATCGCTACCCCGATTGGTTCAATAGGATGAACACTTTGATTTGGATAGAAACCTTCGGGCCTTTGAGTACGGATCATTTGATGGCTCCCGTTTCCCATTGATAATATCATATACCTGGAAGAAATTTGACAAACACACCCTCAAGAGCCAAATGCCCCAGTTTATTCTCCCTGACATCCTAAAAGACTGGCCTTGGCCAAGAGCTATCAATCCTCACTATGCTGAATGTGCCAAAGAATCTCAGGCATGGTGCGAGTCGTTCCATGCCTTCTCACCCGAAGCACAGTATGCACTTAATATGTGCAATCCGAGTCTACTTGGAGCTCTAGCTTACCCTCACGTATCAAGAGGTGACTAAACCCTTTGTGTGTGTTCAATGCTGAAGCGAATACTCTGATAGATGGTTGTCGCCTTACCTGTGATTTGATATATTTTTATGGCATATTCGATGTGAGGTTCCACGCATTGAAAAAGAGGAGTTGGCTCATAACTCTTAGGAACATTCAGATGCAATGGACTCGGCATCTGTGAGGGAGTGGGCCGATATAGTCATGGATGTGTTACGAAATCCTCATAAACCTCGTCCTAATGGAGAGCCTGTTATTGGAAAAGTCACCAGCTCGTGAGTTTCTGTTTCATTTTCTCCCTATACCGTCTAATATGTCGGGACTCAAGTTTCTGGCTTAACTTCATCAAGATAGCTGGACCTACATGTCAGAAGCGTTTTGTTGATGAATTTGACGTATTTGTACGTGCTGTAGTTGAGCAAGCTCAGGACAGAGATTATCTGGTATTTCGTGGGTATTTCCCTGTGTCTCCCGTTCTTCACATCGAATGTCATTCAAGGAGATGCCAAAAGCTATATGGCCGTTCGCCGGGATACTGTTGGCGCAAAACCAAGCTTTGCGTTGCTTGAAATGGATATGGAGATACCTCAAGAAGTGTTCGATCATCCCACACTAACCACTCTGCGTGATCTCACTACGGATATGTTATACCTTGCTAATGTTTGTTAACCGTCAGACTCACAGACATCGATCTCACTTCCCTAGGACATATACTCGTTCAACCTCGAGCAATCCAAAGGTGACAATCACAATCTGGTGTCTCTGATCATGCTGCACGAAAATATGAATGTACATCAAGCGATGCAGTATGTTTCAGCATTGCATGACAACCTCGCGGAAAACTTTCTTTCGACATTCAAGCAAATCCCCTCGTTCAACTCTCCACAAATCGATCACTGGGTTCGCCGCTATGTAGATGGTCTTGGTGAATGGATAAGAGCGAACGAGCGCTGGAGCTTTGAATCATGGCGATACTTCAAAAACGAGGGTGAACGGATACAAAGAGACCGAATCGTAGAATTGTTACCTCCCGCGGATCATTCAGATCTATACGTTCCAGCAGAATCTCGCTGGATTAAATCGGCAGTCATACCTGATCGTCCTCGACCTCAAGATGTTGGCATTATTGCGATGGAAATGTATTTTCCTAGACGTGTATGCTTTCAATCAGCCGGTGGAATGACTAACAATTTCAACTCTCAGTGTGTACGCGCCCAAAACGATGGAAAGGAGCAATCCACCATGAGACTGGGTCAGAAATACGTGAGCTTCACTGACGATCGTGAAGATATCAACTCTTTTGCGGTGAATGGTACATATGTAGCTGATTTCCTATGCAAAATTACTGACTTCCTTTTAGCTGTCGACTCCTTACTCAAGAAGTACAACATTGACTGCAGATCAATTGGTCGGATAGAAGTCGGAACACAGACAATTATCAACAAAGGACAGAATGTTAAATCGCATCTTATGGAACTATTTTCAGAATGCGGCAATACAGATATCGAAGGTTTGTCTATATAATGCAATGGGAACTTTGATATGATTTTAATAGGGATTGATCATACGCATGGATGCTATGGATCGACGGCTGCTTTATTCAGCGCCATTAACTGGATAGAGTCCACCAGCTGGGACGGACGATATGCCATCGTATTCGCAGGCGATATTATGACGGATGCCAACTCAAATGGTCAACCAGTGGGCGGTGCTGGCTCCTGTGCCATGCTCATAGGCCCAAACGCTCCAATTATTGTTGAACGTATGGTTTCTTCTCTTTCTGGGTCATAATCTCAGTATAGAATAACAGCTATACATGGGACTCACTTTTCCAACGAATCCGGTTACGGGAAGCCCTCGCCTTTCAACGCTAAACTCCCTGAAGAAGACGACTTGGCACTGGATTCCTACTTAGACTCTCTCGAGCAGGCGTATACATACTTCATCAAGAAGCATGCTCGCCTAGAACAGCATTTGTCGGGAAAGGGAAACAAAATCACTGGCCCCAAGTTTGACTACCACATCTTTGACAGTACCTCTGCCACTGTTGCCAGTCAAGGCCACGCTCGTTTGTTTAATCTTGTGAGTTTCTTTTCTTATACCTATTTCCCTTAACAAAGAGTACGCCCGATAGATGCTACAGTATTCGGAGTTTCAGAATCCCACGAACATTTCCATTGAAGAGCTTTGCGATTCTACCGTCGGTCCTTCAATGGCATGTGCGAAACGGTGTGGAAACATGTACTCTGCATCACTTTATGGCGGACTGGCATCTTTGATATCCACCATTGATCCCAAACAATTGAATGGCAAACGCATCAGCATGTATACCTACGGGAGTTCTGCTGCGTCGTTCTTCTCTCTCAAAGTCATCGGAGACACTTCTACAATGCAGAAACACATGGCACTTCACGAACGGTTGAATGCGATGAATGTGGTGCCTCTCCACACTTATATTGATGCTTTAAAAGTGCGCTATCTCTCGAAGCTATCCTGTTATCAAGCTAAGACTTTATCTTCAGCTACGTGAAAGTGTTCACAAGAATGTACGTATTTGCCAAACTTGGTTGTTTAATTTAACACCTAGGAAGAGTTCATCATATTCTCCGAGAGGGAACATTAATGATCTATGGTCTGATGCGTTGTACTTGGATGAAATTAATTCAAAGCATGGACGTACTTATAAGCGAAATGGGGCACTAGGGAAGCTCAATCACTTCGCTTGTACGCGACCTGCTAGTATTCTTCTCCTTGTTTTTCTCTTATTGGCGAGTTGGCGGTTTGGCGGGGACTTTGGAAAAATAACAACAATAATTTAACAATACAAGTAGCGAATAAAATATTAGAGATTTCGCAACGTAATCATCCTGACGTAATGTCTCTAGTCTAATTTGTCGCGGGGATAACAAAAAGACGTTAAGCTGAAATTGAGATGCCAAGAATCAAAATGAACGTTGATTGACTAAACTCTAAGCAGGACCACCTGATACCGTCATTCCGTACTTATATACTATAGCATAACTCGGTCTTTCAGATTCCTATCTATTCCTACTATATCGCCTATCAGACCATCCGTTTTTGATTCATCACCCTACTTGAAGCACCAACCCGACAGTCCGCTGGCGTTGGTTTGATGTTGGTTTGCTGCGGCAGATAGATCTGATACTCGGAGTTGATTACACAATCTCCGAATCAAGCGCTCCGTTTTGCAGACTTATATCAAGAATCCTAGTGTACGCCCATCATTCTAGCCCTGCATGGTTGAGTTCAATTTGACTGTTCTCGCTACTGTATTTGCTGCATATATCACTTGGAGCATCATTCAGACGTACAAAGCTAATGCCCGTGTGCACAGAATACCTGCCATTGGACCGTCGTCATCGTTCTTCCCGGTGTTTTTTTCTGCGTATAAGCTTTTGTTCCATTCACGGGAGCTTTTATTCCAGGGATATAAAAAAGTATGCGACTACCATTTCATTCGTAAAAAATCTAGACTTCATATGCACAGCACTATGGATCTACGTTTAGACTTGCAACCATGAAACGATGGGTTGTAGTAGCCTGTGGTCCAAAACTAGTTGAAGAGCTACGAGGATTAGGAGATGATCAGCTTTCTACACATCTCGTTGCAGAAGAGGTAGGTGATCCTATGTTTCAATGGTGGGTTAACCTTGCCAACTTGAAGTTTCTACAAATTGACCACACCCTTGGAAAGAGCTTTAAGAATAGTTTTCATCAATCCGTCCCAGTTGCGAGAGGACCGCTTACTCGACATTTTGGGCAAGCGTTCCCGGAGGTATGTGACGAGATTGCCACTGCCTTTGCCGAAGAAATGCCTGTCACTAAAGGTATCGTATCAGCCTGGAGTTGTATCACTGAAAATAACCCGCCTTCAAGACTGGATAAAAATGTCCATCACTTCTGCGGTACAAAGAATCGTCTCCAGGGCAAGTAATCGTCTCTACGTCGGACTTCCACTTTGTGAGTCTTACGAGAATACTGTCATATCGTTCATTCTTCTCAGGTCGAAATCCTGAGTACAGAGACCTCAATATTGAATTTACGATAGATGTTGTAAAGGCAGGTATCATCCTGAAGGCTGTTCCGGATTTTATGAAACCGTGAGTAACAACGATTACTAGGACTTATCAGTCTCACTGCTACATTCAGCATAGTGGCCATCTTCACCAACGTTTCTGCCAAAGTTAGAACAGCCATTCGACTACTTAAGCCTCTCCTTGAGGATCGTTTAAAAAAGGAAGAAGAGTATGGTAAAGATTGGCCAGAAAGACCTGTATGTATTCCACTTCTGGAAGTACGTGCATTCATAAGATACCGTGACAGAATGATCTCATATCCTGGCTTATTGATCTTGAGCCATACCAAAGTGCAGAAGAGATGACACGACGAATATTGCTGACCAATTTCGCGTCCATTCACACGACATCGATGGTATTTCCCATTACACGACATGATATTTCGAGTCTAACATTTATATACAGACATTTATTACTGCATTGCACCATCTAGCTGCTTACCCTGAATATGTATCACCTCTTCGTACTGAAGTTGAATCGATCATAAAAGAGCAGGGATGGTCAAAATCAGCCTTTACCAGCATGCACAAGCTAGATTCTTTCCTTAAAGAGACGCTAAGAATGACCGGTCTTGATGGAAGTAGGTGCATCCAACTCTTAGAATTTATACTAGTATTAAACCATGATTCTTTCCTAGTATCAATGGGTCGTGCAGTCTTAAAAGATCTCACACTTTCAGATGGAACGGCTGTCCCAACTGGGTTGCATATTTATGCTTCTGCAACTGCTGCGCATTTTGATGAGGTGCACCTCTCATCTGCGCACTGAAGTACAGGATTTAATTTATGTTCATTAGAACTACTATCCAGCAGCCAATTCCTTTGACGGGTTTAGGTTCTATAACATGCATTTGAAAGCCGGAGAAGGCTTCAGGCATCACGCTGCCACACCTAGTCCATACTATATGCCATTTGGTTATGGCAGGCATTCATGGTAAGTCTGTTTGTCATATTGTGACTATCACTCAGAGCTGGTGCTAGTCCAGGTCGCTTTTTTGCGGTGAATGAAATCAAGGCACTACTTGCCCATGTTCTCATCAACTATGATGTCAAATTTGAGGATGGTCGACGAGTTCCCCCTGCGCCTATTTGGTATGGTTGGTATATCACTCCTAATTCGAGTGTCGAAGTTATGTTCCGTGAGCGCGTGATTGAATGATTGCTTGATGTATGCTCGTGTATTCATCAGTACATGTCTGTAATTGGGTTGTGTTGGTAAAGACCTATAGATGGATAGCTGCTGCATGGGCTACCTTTGCAGGGTTTTAAGTCCTTATGCTAGTAAGACTTGGTCTTTCAGCCTTAAGTTTATATACAGTGACCACCAAAAATAATGCAACAATGTTTTTTAATTCTGAGTGTTTTAAGCAAGAGGGTACCGGAGTTTTAATATGTCACACGAGGTAGGAGGTAGGTATCCCCTGGTGACCATCTTAAAATTTTTTTGGAAATATACTAAATTAGTATCAAATATTCATGTGAATGCTGAAATCTTCAATTAGAACCTGTTCCAAGCTTGCAGAAGCTCCAGAAACAACATCTGTTGATGTTAAGCATGGTGATCATCAGTTGTGTTCAGTTACCTGCTTAAGTAAGTCTACTGAATTTTTCTGCACTTTGGCAATGCTTTGGTCTGATATGCAAAGTCACATCAGAGGTATGTAAAAAGCACTATGCAACCTATCACTGTACTTGAGCACAATGCACTGAGCTTGATAAGTATCAGCTGATAAAGTTTGAGAAACAAACTAAAAAAAATTGCAGATGGACCATAACAGAGTACCACGTCAAAAGAATACAACCAAAAAGCAGCCACCAGTGAAATTTCATCATGCTCATCATGCGGATGAGTTTAGGGTACATCCTGTGGTATCTATATATAAGCATCCTTATTTGTTACTTAGGATGACTGCTCAGATTTTGGGTGACCTAGATGAGGAGGAGTATGAAGAAGACCTTTGTTTACAGGAACTTAGAGAGAGGCATCATGAGACTCAGACTCAGATGAGCCTGACAATGATCATGACCCTCAGGCTATTGCCAGTCATCTGCCATACAAAGATGTCTACAATGATGTCAGACACCTTCCAAAAAAGGTAATCACATGACCCTCAGGTAGGTAGGTACCCCCTAGGGTTGACCTTAAAAAATAAACTGACCCTGTGTGTGGTATTACAATGCCAAGACCCCCTTGGTTTTAAGTGATCAAATGACATAGTTCAAGCTGTGGACATGGACATTAGGCCTATGAGTTTCAGTAGGCTCTAACTATTACCATATATAGTAATTGCCAACATAGGAGCAATTTTGTATTGGGGCAAAAATATATCTCTATGGGAAATGATTCTGGGAAAAAAACTGGTTCATACCATGTGAAAGGGCTTGAAAAATAGGCCAGGATGGAATCTTGAATCATGAAATTTTATTGATTTGAACCCACAATGATGTCTATTTTTGAGTATTTTATTTTTGAGCCACTTTGCAGGGTCAAATCTGAATAGAATTTTATGATTCAAAACTCTATCCTAGCCTATTTCTCAAGCACTTTCACATGGTATTAACTATTTGTTTCCAGAATCATTTCCTACAGAGATATATGTTTGGTCCAATACAAAAATGCTCCTATGTTGGCAATTACTATATATGGTAATGGTCGGAGCTCACAGAAACTCACCTATAGGCCTAATCTCCATGTCCACAACTTGGATCATGTCATTTGATCACTTGAAACACTTGGAATTTAAAAAAACATTGTTGGCTTGATTATTCTGTCACAGTCAAACCTGACAAGGATTTTCAATGTCCACTAATACTTTTGGACTTACACAGAATTGATAGATCTCAATGAGAAGGTTGTCTACAAATATTCTGAGATTTTTTTATTGAGCCATTCCCTTACAAATTGGGAAATACCTTACGTGTTACCTCAAAAATTTGGCAGACAAGGAAAAAAATCGCTAAAATCACCAAAAAATACCAATAAGGTATCATCCATTCTCGTTGCTTGTAATACATGTTGTTTGCCATGAACTTCCGCACAGGAGAGGAGTCTCTCCTGAAGCTCAGAAGTGCAGACGCCAGGCATCCTCGAAGCCTGAAGCATCAGAGGAAGATGGACAACCCCGCCCAGTGTGATAATACAAATAAGTAAATTACTGACTATGTTGGATCAGGTAAGGGGGTCATGGGATCAAAATCCCGCATGTGGGGTAGGAGGGGGGGGGGTCTCCAAAGGTTGCTGAAATTTCTAATGTGACCTTGGTCTCAGACTGCTCCAGAGACATATATTTACATTAATTGACACTTTAGTGGCTTTAAAAACACTTAGATAGCTCCCTGTAGCAAACTGAGGCCAGATACAGAGGATGACACAATGTGATGAGTCAGGTCACATGATAACATTGGTCAGTTGTAAACACAAATCAAGTGTGAACAGACAGTTTGCAAACTGTTTACTGCTTAGCAGGCTTGTAACAACACTTGTATGGACAATATCTGACTGTAACTCAGTATGTTGTCCATATTTGGTATGGTATCTAATCTAATTACATCACCTGATGCGAGAAAACTACCATATAAGGCAGGAGGGGGGGAGGGGGGTCCTGCACTAGGCTGAGATTTCTAATGCGACCCCCTATAGGATTTTCACGTTCCGTGACCCCCTTGGGATCAGGTGCGTCAAAACCTGACTAAGTAAAACCTCAGTGAGGGAAAACCTTGGCTCAGGAAAAAGCTACTGTCCTAATAACTAATAGAAGGGAGAGGAGGGTGGGGAAACAGAAAATGAATGGAGTAATCGAGCAATTGGATATGCAGATGGGAATGGCAGACATGATGATGCATAGCAGAGTGGTGGTGACTGTATGGAAAGACAGTGAAGATGTCATGTGGTGTTTAGAGTCATCACAGTGAGTTGGCTGTCTCATCTCTCCCTTTACCTTATCTTCAGCTAAGGAATTCTTCCTTAGCTTACAATAAGCTCCTTTTGCAATAGTTATTTCTGAATCAATATCAGAAGAGCAAAGTAGCAAGATGAAGCAGAAAAGGAGGCAAAAAAGTCGTCACCTGATTACACTCACATTAGAGTCACATTCCAACAAGGGACTAAAAATTGATCCTTCCTGTCCCCAAGTCCCTCATGATCCCACGGCTATGGAGAAGGTCCAAAAGTTATCACTATAATTGATCAGTATTCAGCAGTTAAAATTGGAGCTCAAAGAACATGACTGGCACTAAAGTATGTATACAGCATAATATCACTTTGCATTGTCTGTTCTTTCTAGCCTTGTAACCAGGCGCTCATAGAGGAATTGACATCAGACAGAAACCTCATGTGAGCACCTGGTACAATTCTGAAAATAGAACACATACACAGATTTTGGCAGTGCACATGCTTGGCACGGACTGCTCTGTCTCTCCGTCTTTTGTATTAGTGACAAGAATTATCTGGGAAAGCCTTAAGATGAGATTTATGAAAGGTTTTATCTCACTGAAAAGCCTAATATATATGCATAGCATAAGAAAACTATAAGATGAGCATTTTGGCTGTCCATGTGAATTTCACGTGTAGGCTGCTCAAGAGCTTTGTTTCAGCCCAATGAAGTCAGTGATTGCTACATAAGAACATGTAAAAGTATTGTACATACTATTTAGTTTGATTTTGATATCAAGGAAATACCTTGGTGCATTAGAATTCTTTGAAATTTGTGTACGCCAGCTATTTTCAGAAATGTACAGGTCTATGTTCTTTCCAGATCTTAGGAAATTTCTTTTTGAATTCTTCTGAAACTTCAAGAAATAGCACCTCATCATCATCATATATGCTGGCAAAGTACATACATATACATATATGTTGAGAGATACCCATACAAACAGACTCAGATTTTAGTTTTTATTCACAAGTCAAGTATATCTATTTTTACTTTGTTTCACCTTATACACACAGACTCCTATTATATAACCTCAGTTGTTTCCTTTTCATGGTGACTGAGGTATGCGGTCCATTATATATATAATCACTGAGTGCTGATTTGTTCCGAACCAGCAACGCCCGCTACTGATTTACATGAAAGTTTGTGTATTCGGGTTAAACTGTGGTAAGGCAACAAGTACTGAGACATACACTGCCATTAACCCATGAGTATTGAGTCTGTTTCATGAGTCTCAACATCGGGTCCTCTCTGTTCCCCTCCCTTGTCCCCCACGAGGTGGGTCCGTACCAACCCCATACATTGTCGCAAATGATGGATGAGAATGTTTTGTTGAGTGCTAGTTCTGTGTGGTCGGTGCAATTCAGATAGCAGAGAATATAGGTTGTTTTGTGTATGCCTTCATCAGCCTGAGGCACTTCTAGCATGTCGGTGTCAAGGTAGTATGAATTGGAAGTAACGACTCCAGTGAGAATTGTGTGTCAGTTGAAATCCTGGTAGTGAGTAGGGCAAGAAAAGCCTATGTTGTTGATGTTGAGGATGGGAGCCTCAAAGCCAAGGAGTAGGACAATGAGAAAAAGCCAAGTGTGGGTCAAAGATGATGGGAACATGGGACCTGTCAAGGAAAGCAGCAGTAGCAGGGGGATGTTATGAACAGAATTTATCCATTAGTTTCTTTTTCATTCCTTTTTCATTTCATTTCATTTTCCATCTATATCTTGGCTCATTCCTATCTCCTATCTTCTATTTCCACACTGTCTCCATTTAGTTAGTCTTTCTCATGGTTTCATATCTATATCTCTCTCTATCTCCATTAGTAGCACCTATCCATTGTCTCAGTTCTCTTATCTTTCAGGCTTACCTTTCTAGTTCCAGCTTCTTTTCATATATCATTCATGTTCCAGCCATTCCTATTGTCTTCTCTTATGCTCCGCCCATATCTATTAGTCAGGATGCTTATCTATAGCTGTGTATATAAGTAGGGGTACTATTGATGTATTCCCTTAGTCTTGATATTAGTCTTTTCTCCCACTTCTACCACTCAGAGTGTCCTCTAAGTGCAAGATCTCTTCAACTATTGTCCTGGAGGCGTGCTAGGTTCATGATGGAGTCCCCAAAGGCAGCAGGTTATATTATGTAAGATGTGGTTCTAGTGGATGCCTGACAGGGGAGAGGTCATGGGGATGTAAGAAAGAATAAGCGGGAGACATACATTTTATAAAAAGGGGGACCCAGAGTTGAAATAGAGTGGAGTCGGATGTGATTGGCAAAGATTGGCAAAGGACAGGAACATCGGCAACATCAAAAACCATATGGTTTTTATTTGTGCGCAAACAAAAATTATCCAAATTTTTGATCTACTGCAAAACCTTAAAAAGATGTATGATATAACCCTCTACCTAACAGTAGCGGGAATTGTTTACTTACTTACATACTACTAGTTACTGATTGGGTGTCTATCAGGTAGCTATATGACTAATACAGTTGTTTCCTTTTCACAGTGACTGAGTTACTGATTGGGTGTCTATCAGGTAGCTATACGACTAATACAGTCATTTCCTTTTCATGGCGACTGAGTTACTGATTGGGTGTCTATCAGATAACAATATACAGTATATGCCATGTATATATACAAGGCTATACTGTCCAGTTGGAGCCTTAAGCCAACAATCGTGCAAAAATTCAGTGAAAGTCATGATTCTTTGAATATGAAAAGCCTTTGGCACCAAAAAAGTGAATCCTAGGTGTCACTGATAAGATCTGTTGAATAGGGAGGCATTAAGACTGAGGTCATGTGTCAAAAATTTTCTCAAAAAATTTGGCAGAGCTAAAAAGTCATGGGAAAAATATTAAAAAATCAGATTCTGATGTCCTGCTGAGTTTGGATCTGAGCTTGGTATCTCACCAAAGTTACTCAACCAATCTCAGTAAAAGTTGTCAGGTTTGACTGTAGCTAATGAGTAAAGAATAAGTAGAGGCTTAACATCCAACTTGTTGGTTAAATATTATTGATCCTGATTGTGGTTTTATGTCTGACTCATCAGTCTATGTCTGATATCCAACATCAATTCTGATCACCAGTTCAGTGTCGAACTCAGTGATTCAATGTTTGACATTTGATCCTGATAACCAACTCAACATCCAACTCATTGGTTTATGTCCAATATATCCTACATTAGTTCTGATTATTAATTCAATGGTTCAATGTCACATTAATTCTGATCACTAGTTCAGT
>QLOY01001470.1:0-22488 GCA_003313965.1 Megacollybia marginata
TTCTGGCCTGACAGGTTTCGCCAGTTTACGCCAGGATTCTGCATGTCCGATTTTCACTGGGGTTAAACGTTTAAACTTTTAGACAGACACCGAGTCAATACACACTGTATGAGGAGTGTGGGCCAGTATATGCAATTACTTAGATTGGCTGCTCTTGTCATAGACCTCTGCTTCTGTTATCGTGTGTGCCGGCGTTGGCTGTGGTTGGCGACAGCGACTTTAAGTTGTGTAAGCACGTGATCTACTCGGCTTTGCTTCCGCGTCTCCTCAACTTTGAGTGCAGATAGCCATGCACTCTTAGAAGAAGTCACCGGTCACCTCTTGTATGAAATATGATGATGCACAGGTAAATTGAGTTATAGAACTTGATACATACCATAATATGCGTTGACTACATACCAGTGGCTCATCCACTGGTGAAGAAAGAATCCAATAGTTATAGTTCGATGTGCCTAACACCTTTGGGCTACATATTTACACTTGTGGCTAATGGCCTGTGTGCTCATACTTTTGGTTGGCTGCATGATCAATAACAACCTGACCAGGGTGTGCCCTCACTATGTTTTTCACCAGCCGTTGGCAGTGAGCACAAAACGCCTTGGGTTGATGGTCCAGGCCGATGCTGTAGACGTGTATATACTTACGCGTGTTGCCATGTTCACACTGCGTAGTGGATTCTGCCACCTTCTGCTCGATGATGCCACTCCATTCAGCACAGTTGCCCGGCGCCCACTTTGGCTCACGACTCTGCCAAACCGTTGCATCGCCACAGTTCTCTATAAGAGTATCACGACTGCCAGTCAAGTACGGCCTGTGATCATCACACCGCCGGGTCAGTAAAAAATTTTTTTCTTCCTGTGCGGCCTTTCCTTTCAGTGTGGTCCTAGCACGTTCATTCACCAAGAGAAGTGGCGTGGTGCCTATATAAGACATTCCACATGGTTGTTCGCCTGCTTCATCGTGAGACATCCACGCTATGCTGATCGTATTTGGCGGCGCAGTCGTCACTGCACTCTTGCCGCCCAACTCGGTTTGGAGCTTCAGTGCCACCATGCCTACTGCCTCCTTAGGCTTCAGATGGTGAGCCTGATTTTGGAGGCCTGGTAACAAATCTGCAACTGCTTTCGGATTCCGTATCCGAGTCGGCTGTTGGACCGCAGGTTGCGTATTGGGGCGCGAAGGCCCCGCCCCATGGGACTGTGCCCCTACAGCTGAATGTTGTTGCTGATGCTGCCCACCACTGCCACCGGCACGATCTCAAAAGACACATCAAAATTTATTCAGGAAGCAAAAAAATTGAATGACATACTAGCAGGTGGGGCGGGAAGAGCAGTCACGGCAGTGAGAAGGAAGATAAGGGTGACGAGAATATGCATAACTTTAACAGTAGTGAGAGTTGTTTGTAGTGACCAGCACTAGCGTCCAGACAGGTGCCGCAATGTCTTTTAAGTAAAACGGCACATCATTGGTTCCCAAATTTATCTGAGTCGCGGCGCGCTGTGTTTCAGACTCCTCCCGAAGGACACCTATCGGATCGTTATATATTCCTTAACTAGTAAAGACGGCGTTTCTCACTGATCTGACGATCATTCCGTATTGATTTCGTAAGCCGCTCAGGGGATTAGCTAACCCGTGGACAGCCTGAGCGCTACCTGAGCGTCTTTATTGTACTGCCTCCAACATTGCTATGACATTGCCTTGGGTAGAAGCCTGAGATCATTGGAGAGTTTTCCCTGGTGAATGGGATGTTCGACCATGTAGATTCCTTGGTATTTTTAGACCATGCCTTGCTCTGTGCATTGGCCTGGTGGCCATTTGCGAATCTAGATGTATTACTCCTTTGCCTTGCCGCCATCGGACTCTGATTCTGGCAGACACCCCTATAATTATGATAAAAATCATGGTGAAACAGAGAGGGCAGAGAACGCACCCGTGTTTACTAAGACAGGAAAAGAAAGTTGGTACTATGTATATCACTGATCCTATATGATGACAGCGGAACGGGTCAAGCGTAGGACATAATATGTTGGTGTCTTGAAACCGAGTCGAGCTGTGAGCGAGCCTGAGGCTGGACACTACCATTATCATGAGAGCAAGTCGCCATAGCATTTACTCACCAAAATTGGCAATGAAATCGGTTTGCCAGACGAAGGGCGGTGGAGAAGGGGGAAGTATAATGATGTAGCAGATCAAAAAATCGGACATAGCGTCACTGGTTTGTTTGAACTAGAAACTGATTTTCAACTGGATAATGAATCAATCAAGCTACTGAGTAAGAGAAACCGATTGATTACTAGAATCCTGACGCGTCGCGTATGACTGGTAATGGAGATGGGCATATGGGGACTCTAATGGAGAGCCCGTTGGAGGAGGGACACGCGTCGAATGTTGGTTTCAGATCCGCGGGGGATGGGGATAGAGGCTGTAATAGAAGAAGTCAACTAAGGAGTCGGTATGGTCCGTTGGTGCTTTGCGGGGTCTGGAGACAACCTAAGACCAGAGAGAAGAGTACGCAGCATGGTTTAGTATCTGATAGTGGATTGCTGCGAAGACACAGGTACTGACTGCGACCGCGGAGATGGTACCCATAATGGGAATCGTACACGCTCCGAGTATTCTGAGCAGACATACAGGCCGCATACATGATCGGTGGCCACACAGCGCTCCGCCTTCTACTGAACGAGAGTTATGCGGTGCGGAAGAGGTTTCCTAACAGCGTTTTCAGTATGACAAATTTGGGCCGGAGCACGAAGCTTGAAGCACTTGTCCGACTAATTGAGATAATCTCGTTATTAGACCCTCCGGGTTGAGGAGCAGGAAACGACCTTGACAACAACTTGACAATTCAGTTCGAACAACCTACTAGTAGCAGGATGGCGTTTGACCGTCATTTCTGAAAATTTGTCCAAGTTCGATCTGCGGACCTATAGGAAATGTGCTCTCAAAACCCCTTCTTTCAGAACTGGTGAATGAATGCTCTGTAAATCGTGAGATCAATTTCAACTCGTCACACCGTGTCACACTTGTACCACTTGCAATTGGCTTTTATTGTCTCGTCGAGCACGGCCTTACTTCTACTACCTTGTTTCTTTCATATGAAGCGAAAAGTGTGAGCAGATACTACCATGGGTGCATGAACTCGTGAGATCGGTCTTAATACGATTATCAAAAATTCTCAGGCTGACAACTCTCTTCGTTCGGTCATCATGTCTTTCAATGTAGAAGAAACAATAGCAAAGATGTCCATGGCGGACAAAATCAAAATACTCTCAGGTCTTGTAAGCGCAGCCTACTTACTACCATTAGCATCGCGTCATCGGTAATCCAGGAATGGTGGCATACTCAGGATGTCCCTGAAGCGGGCATACCGTCCATGAGAATGAGTGACGGTCAGCTCCTTTCGCAAACGTGCTGCTGTGGTTTCAGTCTCAGCTGCGTTCAGGTCCAAATGGCGTACGCGGAACTCGCTTTTTCGACAGTGTTCCTTCCAGCTGCTTTCCCTCTTCTACGGGCCTAGCCTCATCATTCGATATCGAACTAGCCAAAAAGGTTGGCGAAGCACTTGGTGACGAATGCAGAGCAAAAAGTGCGTCATCTGATCTGTTCGCGACTAATTTTAACGATCTAGGCTGCCATATACTTCTTGCTCCAACGGTTAATATTCAAAGATCTCCTTTGGGAGGACGTAGTTTCGAATCTTTTTCTGAAGATCCGCATCTTAATGGTACTATCGCGGCTGCGTATATCAATGGACTTCAGTCCAAAGGTGTTTCAGCGACGATCAAACATTTTGTCGGTAATGATCAAGAATTTCAAAGGTTCTCTAGCAGCAGTAAGTCATTAATTATCATTGTTTCTTATGCGAGTTTCCATTAATTTGCAGGCGAGATTCCTGAGAGAGCTCTTCGGGAGATCTATTTGAAGCCCTTCCAGATCGCGATCAAGAAATCGAACCCATGGGCCTTGATGTCTGCGTAAATTTTTCTCTCCACCGCACGTTATATGGGCTGCTGTCTTATCATCCGTTAAGGTATAACCGTGTAAATGGTCTTCATGTATCCGAAAGTAAGCGATTGTTGAAGGACATTCTCAGAGAGGTAAGTTCTTCGTTACGATGATGATGGGTTTGTTCAACGACTCCGAATTTAAGGAATGGGGATTCAAAGGTACGCGCCCTTGTAGCGCGACAATCTCTTTCAACGGCGTGTAGGAATGATTATGAGCGATTGGACTGGAACATACAGTACGGCCGAAGCTATCAAAGCTGGGTTAGACCTCGAGATGCCGTGGGTATCGCAAATTCTATCTCAGGACTTCGCATCTAAGTAATCTCGTCCAGAGGTCCTACAGTAATGCGTGGACCAGCCGTCCAAAGGGCTCTTGTCTCTGAAAAACTCTTCCCAAGTGACATCGATGAACGTGTTACGAAGGTATGTTGGCACTTACTGAATTCTATAACGCACCGTTCATCTTCAGATTCTGGGCTTATTGGAAAAAGCTCACGAATCGGGTATACCCTTCAATGGACCCGAAAAAAGTATCGATACTCCAGCTCAACGTTCGATAATGCGTTCAGCAGCAGGAGATGCTATCGTCCTCCTGAAGAATACAAAAAACCTTCTTCCTCTCAGTGGAGACATTAAGAAAATTGCGGTTATCGGACCCAATGCGAAAGAAGCGATGACATCTGGCGGCGGTTCCGCACGATTACGTTCTACCTATACCGTTTCACCGCTTGAAGGGATTCGAACTGCCGCAAAGGAAATCGGAGCAGAGGTGGTGTATACTATTGGAGTGCCAGATGCGTTTAAATATCCGAGATTGTTGGATTCCTGTATTACTGCACGAGTCTTTGGCCAGCCTGGGGGATTGTTGGAGTTTTGGAATGAGGAACCGTCCAAGGATTGGCTTGATACCAACCCTGATTTTGGGGGATCAATTAAGCCTGTTGTCTGGAGTACTGCGGCGCCTTCGACGTATGTGCCTTTGGTGGATGGAGTGGTGAGTGATTTGATTGCGTCTCTCAGGATTTTTAGAAGGCAATTGTCAGGATACAGAGAAAATTATTCCCGATTGCTGGATTCGCGTACGTCTTTCTTAGCCAGATCTTTAACAAAACTCCTTGACATTGGTTTTCAGTACACAACCAAATTCATCCCAGACGAATCCGGAGATTGGCAGTTTGGAATGAACGTAACAGAAAAAGGAAACCTTTTTATTGACAAAAAACTGGTCATCGATCTTTCTACTAGTCCTCCACCCGGAGAAGCATTCATGGGTATAGGAACTGCGGAGGTTAGAGCTATTGTTAAAGATATGAAGGCTGGGGAGAGTTATGATTTTGAGATCAGGCTCTCAAATGATGGGTTTTCGAAGAGGAGCCCGCAGTTTACGTGTTGGGGAGGGTTTAGGCTTGGTGGGGCGAGGGTTTTTGACGTAGAGAATGGAATTGAAGAGGCTGTCAGGCTGGCGAAAGAGGCGGATGGTGAGTATTTATCTATTGGGTTAACGCTGATTCACTATACTCCGTTTTAGCTACCATTCTTGTCGTTGGACTCAACCACGAGTGGGTGAACTAGGTCATTCTTCGAGTCACTTCTCACCTTTGATAGCTACGAGAGTGAAGGATTTGATCGACCAGACCTCGAGTGCGTTGTCATATCTCTCGTACATGTTACGTTAATAGTGTTATTCCAGATTACCAGGACACACCAACCTTCTTGTCTCAGAAGTTCTCAAAGCAAACCCGAACAGCATCGTTGTCAATCAGTCCGGCTCTCCGGTGTCGATGCCTTGGATAGACGAGGCTCATACTCTTCTCCAAGCCTTTTATGGGGGAAATGAGCTCGGAAACGGGTTGGCGGATGTATTATTTGGTAAAATAAATCCGTCTGGAAAGCTTCCTCTTACTTTCCCGTGGGTGAAATCCGCGTCGGCGGGTTACATACCTGATTATTTCATAGAAAGCGATTGGAGGATGCCCCTTCGTACGGTTCGTACGGTGACAGAGCACAGAGTTATGGAAAGGTTGAATATAATGAGGTCAGTAGATTTGGAGGTTTAGAACCTATTTGTGAGCATTTTTAGGGCATATACGTCGGTTATCGCTCTTACGATCTCAAATCTGTCACCCCACTCTTCCCTTTCGGATATGGTCTGTCATATTCGCACTTTGGTTACTCCAAGTTATCGATATCTTCTGTCTCGTTGCCCGAACTGACTTTCACGGTTGAGTTCACGGTGGAGAACACGAGCAATGTCGGCGGGAAGGAAATCGCGCAAGTATATATCACTGACGTGGAAAGCAGCCTTCCGCGTCCGGTTAAGGAGCTGAAAGGCTTTGCCAAGGTCCTTCTATCTCCAGGAGAGAGTAAAGAAGTACGCGTCGAGCTTGATAGAGAGGCATTTGGATTCTACGATGACAGGCAGAAAAGATGGGTCGCTGAGAAGGGTGTTTTCAATGTCCTTGTGGGCACCTCTTCTGTAGACCTCCGGCTGAAAGGAGAAGTAGTTTTGAAGGAAACAGTAGTGTGGACCGGTCTTTGAGGCTGCCACATCGAGAGTAGTAACTGGAGAATTCCAATCCATATAATTACTTGTTTTGTCCACATTTCTTGTTTACATCTGTCTGTTCTGTGGTCGTCATGGCGAAATTGCCTATTTAGGCTATTTTTGAGTGCAGCTCTCGGATTGCTCACCTAAATGCTTGGAGGTATAAGAAGGCCAGTATGGAGACAATCCTTACTTCCAAATCCAAGCTAGACTTGAGCTACCACATCCTGCAATGTCCTCAGCCTTTGAAATGACTCAACCAACGGCTACTTACACTCATTCTCCTCGTTTGACATCTACGAACCCAGTCGATGACTTTTTCGGAAGTGTTTCCAGTCGTCACGATCGTCGAATCTCAGTAGACGTACTACCGGCCTACGTCGAACCGCCAGCATACACTTGGCGAGACACCGAGCCCATCACGCTCGCAATGTATCTCTTTAAATTTGGATTTCGTATGTCTTATCTTGAAAGTTCCGGACGATAAACCAATCTTTTCGTAGTCTTTCCTCCTTTCTGGATCCTGGGCGCAATATTCCTGATCTCGCCTCTGCGACCGCCGCCGTCAGATGAAGCTGGGTTTCCGGCTTGGTTGCCAGAGAAAACTACTGCCGAACGGCAGAAAATCATCGAGAGCCTGCGTAAAGTCGAGCTGAAATGGGCTCGACGGTGTTTGATAGCACTGATAGGGCTGCTATTGGTTGGCGTTACGATTGGCTTGGTTGCTTGGGGTGTTTTGCGAGCCAGAGCTGTCTGATTTGTATGCTTTAAACCAGAAGGCTAGAGGCCATAATGTATCGATAGTATTGTATTCGTATCCTTATTCTGAAAGCGAGTTATTTCATGTCTGAAGGTACTGTCACATTGAGTCACAGTCACGCTTTGCTTGTCCTTCAAACGGACTATTGTCCGTGCTCTTCATCAATAGCCCAGGTCTTCATGTCGACTTCTCGGGGCTCCACTCCAGAATTGAATAACTCTAGAAAGAGGCGCAAGAAGGCCCACATTTTTGGCGCAGATTTCATCTCATTCGGTGCCGAATCTGACGATGAAAAGGCCAGCACCCGAAAAAACAAAAGTGAGCTCAACAGGCCCTTTGTTCAGTCTGTAATTGAGGCCAGAAAGACCGCGGTCACGGTCACCCCCGCCAGAACGAGAATGGGATAAAGGCAAACGACGAGAAGACCGCAAACGAACCTATGAAATGATATATGACCACTCCGAGTCCTGGAATAGCAATCCAGAGCGCAAGTCACCGTGGTTGGACGGCTTAAATTTCGACAAATGCCTGAATGTCGCAGAAGTGTATGTTCACTTGTTTGATTTCATCCAGTGGCATTCACGCATTGTAGGCTTCACAAAGAAGTCGAAGCATTCACAAAATATGTCTCTCCCACTCCAGAAGAGGAGGAGCTGCGCGAGCTCACCGTTCAGCGGATCTCCAACGCCGTCAAGAAAGCATTCCCAGATGCACAGGTTCTTCCTTTCGGCAGCTATGAAACCAAACTCTACCTGCCTGTAGGGTGAGTCATATTTCAATTCGTCACATTGCCACTACAGCTACACCCACAGCGACATCGACCTTGTCGTCCTTTCCGACTCTATGGCCTACGGCCGCAAAGAAAACATCCTCGAGGCTCTCGCAAAAGCCATCAAACGTGCAGGTATAGCCTCCACGGTCCAAATCATTGCCAAAGCCCGAGTTCCCCTCGTCAAATTCACCACGGACCTCACCCAAATCAAAGTGGACATGAGTATAAACCAACCGGGAGGTCTTACCAGTGGACGCATCATCAAGGGGTTTCTCAAAGACATGCAAAGCAATCTAGCGTTGCGCAGTTTGGTTCTCATCACCAAAGCCTTCTTATACCAGCGTAATATGAACGAGGTTTACACTGGTGGTTTGGGGAGCTACTCCATAGTTTGTCTCGTCATCTCCTTCCTACAAATGCACCCCAAGATCCGACGGGGAGAGGTGGATCCAGACAAGAACCTTGGTGTTCTCGTAGTCGAGTTCTTCGAGCTCTACGGGCTCTTCTTCAACTATCATGAGGCTGGTATCTCAGTACGAGATGGGGGGACTTACTTTAGTAAAAAACAGAGAGGGTGGGTTGATTACGGTAAACCGGGAGCGTTGAGCATCGAGGATCCTGCTGATACTTGCAAGTCTCATTCCCTTCTTGCGTGTGCGATACTGATTGGTTCTAAAGCAAATGATATATCTGCCGGATCATACGGATTTCACAGAGTCCGGAGATCGTTTGCTGGGGCATATAACCTTCTCACTACCACTGCCTATCTTCGAAACGGGTTGTTGACGTCGAGACGGGAGAGGTCCTCGGTTAAGCTTCGGAACCGCTACCGTCCTGAAGACTTCGGTATATTGTCGAGTATATTGGGGATCACACAAGAGGTAATGTTAATTATATATAATCGCTACAGCTAAGCATTCTCTAGACGATGAACCAGCGCGTATTAATGAAGGAGGTTTATCAAGACCAGACATTGCATAAACTTCTCGGTGTGAAGCGGAAACCTCCCATTATTATAGTCGATTCGGATGATGATCATGATCAGAAGGCGGCCAGGCCGGAGCCGCGATCCAAAACCACACGTCCCGTCAATCCTCTAGAACAACACGATCACAGCTCCGCAGACGAAGCTCCTTCACCCACCCGACACCATCGGCAGGACGACGACGACGACGATCGTGGACGTTATGATATCGGTTCATCACGGTCTCGTCACAAGCGAAGGAGAGTTGGTAAAGAAGAAAGGGATACGCATACAGTGTTTACGACTGACGACGACGACGACGAGCCCGAGGTACACCACCGTGGTGACGTCGAGGGGTCTCGGGATGTCGATGGATCGAGCAGATTGTCTAAACGTCGACCCAAAATTGATAGAGATAGAAAAGCTTCGAGGGAGTATTGGTTGAACAAGGGTGTCACTTCGTCGGGGTGATATGTAAGTTGTAAACTTGTTTGGAGCTGCTGTTTGTAGTTGGATCTTATGTATCTACGCTTCTTTTGTAAACCGTAGAAGATGCCGGGCTGGTTCTGTACTAACATGGAGAATAGACTTCAACGTAGGGGCCGACTCTCAACGCCTCCTGGGCAGAAAAGCTTCGATCTTGCAATGTAGAAAGGCTTACAAGCCAACGATCAGGTCCCATAAGTTTCAACATGCATCTTTCCTTGTATTGAGTATATACACACACTACGGTTAGAGGACACTCTAATCAAGCTCTTCGAGGTCGAGGTCGTAGATAGCTCTTCGTCTGAGTGTTTGGCTGCGACGCGGACCATTGCCATTCTTATTCTTGTCGTGGGGATGGGGATGGGGATGGTGATGGTGATTGTGAGGCTTTGGTAGGCTCTGTTGACGCCTGGGACCTCGGTGGGGCCCTTTTCCGTTTCCGGCGGCTTTGTTTTTGGGCTGACCTTTCTTGCCTGGGGCAGGGCTAGCAGGAGGAGGGGCGGTGGCAGCGGCAGCGGCAGGGTCTGCTCCCGCTCCTGGAGGGGTGGCATTGCTCGATGATGCAGCAGAAGCGTCTCCTGCCGCGGAAGGGTCTGCACCTGCACCACCAGCAGCACCTGCGCCTGCACCACCAGCACCGGCAACGGCACCGGTAGCACCGGCACCGGCAGCACCGGCAGCACCGGAAGCACCGGCAGCAGCGTCACCAGCACCAGCATCGGCACCGGCGACGGCAGCATCACCGGTAGCAGCACCGCCAGCGTCGTCAGCCTGGCGCCGCAAAAGATAACGAGCACGCATATCATAACGCCTCTCAAGGGTGTTCACGCCCTCCTCAAAAACACTGAAAACAACTAAATCAGCCAAACAACGCCACTACAGCACAGAAAAAAAAAGACATACGGAACAGCAAGAGATATGGCGGCGTTGAGAGCCACGACTGCAAGAGTTAAACGAGCGAGAGATTGAACCATTTTGGTGAGTTTATTGAAAGTGTATAGGTTGAGATACGTAAAATGCCCAGCACTAACGTTGGGATGAGTCCAGCTGAAGGATAACTAGTCAAATCTTGAAAGGTTTTATGGGTCGAACGGTCATAGCGGGAAACGAGCATCACTGGAGCATCAAGCTGTCGTGCTCTGCTGTGCTCGTATCGATCGGTTAGTGTTACAGATTGGATTTGAAATGAGCCTCGGCCCTGAATTTTGTTTCGCTTCGAGGTCGGATGACCATCAGCGTGAATTTAAAAAGCTCCAAACTTTTCGAAGGAAATTTCACTGGTGACCATACTGTGTAGGCCAGACAGAGGCTTGCCATATCAAGAGGCACCAAACGAATTCGAAACGTTGGTGAGCGATACCACGACGATCGATCGAATTGAGCAATCCTAGCAGATCCGATGTAGTCGCGATTGAGTACGAAACCATACACGGGCTGAACGGGTCGCATAGATTGGTATCGACGTCATCAGCCCCCATACAATCACTGACCAAGCCAAACCATGGCCAGTTTTACCGCTGCGGAAGATCTATAATACGTTTCAAGGGATTCAAATTTCATGATCAATTGCGATACAGTATACAATTGTTGGTAACGCACTCGGCAAAAAAGTCCCAAGAAAATGGTTGTGTGTGTGTGTGAGGGTTCACCGTTTCACCCTCTTCGTATCATCCCCACCCCCAAAGTGATTCTGGTTGAGAGGTCTACTGGAATGTAAGAGCCCCATTCCAGGTCCCATTCGTCTCCCACCACCACCACCACCACCGGGACTGAAACGCGTCAAACTATTATCCAAGGAGAAAGGAAAAGCACATACTCAACTCCAGATTCTGCTTTCCGTTTCATCCCAACACCAACACCATTGGAGGGGTATGCAGCCGAAGACGACGAGCAACTTTGATTTGAGATTGGAAGCGGAGCAAGTGGCGTTCGTTGCAACTGTTCATGTGCATGTGTCTATCCATCTTGTGTCAGCTAGGAAATGAATAGAGGGAGACGTACGACACCGGCTGGAAAATGGAATCCACCGCCTGGTATTCGGGTACTTGGAGTTGGAGTGTTCACACCGCCGCCGTGTGTATTTGATGTCGACGAGGATGCAGTCATGAACCCTCCAGAACGAGAAGAATGTCCAGAGGATGAAACGTTCGAGATGAACCCTCCACGAGGGTTCCCAGTCCCTACTGCACTTGAACCACCAGCGGACGAAGAAGAAGAAGCGCCAGACATGAACCCTCCCCGAGGAAGCTGAGGAGTTGTACTCGAGGAACGAGAGATAGTAGTAGTAGTATCGAGATTTGGAGGTGGAGGTGGAGGGGGTGGCATTGTCCAATTCAATGATGAGCCACTCCCATTCGTTGTTGTCGTTGCTGTAGTAGTAGTCGACATCATACTAACATCCAAACTCTCCTGCTCTTCAAACTGACTTTCCCCTACAATCGGTCTTCCCATATCGACTTCAGCATCAACGTTGGCAAGGATGGCTTCGTCGTCAGAGTAGAATGTGAATTCGTCGCTTCCTGCTTCGGTTGTTGGTTCGGGTATGGGTGGTGGTTGTGGTTGTGGAGGAGGGGGTGCTGCGGCTGGAGGCGCTGGTTGAGCTGCTCGAGGAACAGCAGCAGGAGCTAGCCGAGAAGATGCTCTGCTCTGGTGTTGAGGTGTTGTGATGGGCGTGTTCAATCCCGTCGCACCACCTGGAGGACCCATCCCAGGAGGATACGAAGGCCCTTTCGGGGTTTGGTTTGCAGGCTTGGGTTGTGCTTGAGGTTGAGGACGAGGTGCCGGTACTGAGATCTGCTCAATTTTCACCGAAGCAGAACGCTCCGCAAACTCCGGCCTAGGATGTGCCTGAGGCTGAGGACGAGGTGCTGGCACCGAGACCTGCTCGGTCTTCACCGAGGCAGAACGCTCCTCAAACTCTGGCCTGCGATACAACTCGCTTTTATCAAACTTCTGTTGAGGAACTTTGATCTTGACGACTTCGTTGACATAAGACTTGTCATATAAACAGTTTCCCAGGAGATTTCCGAATGCACGAAGGGCGCGTTTGAGTGCGTCTGTCACGGCTTCTTTCTTGCACTGCAGAGCGTGTGTGTTCAAAAGGGAAGGGTAGGGGTAGACGATGATATACCTTGTCCAATGCAGCACCTTTGCCTTTGGCATTATCAATAGTGCCATATCCAATATCCTCATGAAAGACGCCGTCTCGAAGTGTAACGCGGACGATAGCGGTAACACCGACATTGTACCGTTGATTCTGCTCGTTGTAGTCCATGTAGTCCGTCGTGAGATTCACGACAGACGAAGACCAGCCATTGAAGCCAAATACTTCATTCGCAACATTGATAACCTTCCAACCCTCAATGTAGGTCAGCTTAACTCCTCCACCAGGTCCCGGTCGTTGTGAGAGATACTCTGGACCTAGTTTCTGATTTAGTTTAGCTTGGAGAGATGCTATCTTCTGTGCTGTTTCCTGTGAGAGCTCTGCATAGGAAATATCTTCTCCGAGAGCAGATGCGGAAGGTGTTCCGTGAATTGATGGGTTGAAACTTACAAGCCCATTGACTGCGAGATTAGAGGGCTGGCCGAATGGACCAACAGACCGCGACATGTACGAGTTTATGAGATGGCCAGAGAAGCTCCCCGCCATAAAGTTGACGGAGAGAACAAATGAGACACGTGATGTTCACGCGGGTCGTGTTGTTTGGTTCCTGTGACTCGAAATTGCCTCACTACGTACGTACGACATACCGCAGCGTACTGCATGTATCGAAAAAGCTACCGCAGTGGATACCCCAAGCCCTTCCATCACACCTTTCGATGATCATCATCAATGCCAAGAGGATGTATCCCTTTCGCGGGATGCGACGGCTTGCTTGGCCAGGACCGACCCCGGGTCGAACCTTGTCTGATGAGGAAACCAACGCCAGCGACGAAAAATAGCAAATTCCTCCGAGACACACGGTGAGTTGATCGACATTAGAATAATGAACAGAGTGTAGGTACAGTTGGTGACACAAATATACAGTGCGGCATATCGTCTGTGGTGGGATCATTAGGAGAAAGAATGAGGATGGGCAGTAGGACTTGCAAAACAAAACACAGGCTAGTGTTCCCAGTAATATCGTGATGACCGCTTGGCAGCCGGCGGTGGTCTCGCAGGAGAGTCATATGCAACATTTCCGAGCTTTTCCGTGTCTGGCACTGACTCTGCAACTTGGGCGCGCAGCCGTCGATTCCTCCGACGGTACCAAACTGTGGTGCCCACGATGGCAACAACGATAACGACTGTTGGACTGTTAGACGCTATGTGTGCAACGGTAACCAAGGAGGCCTCACCGACAACCACGGCTACAGCAGCATCCCATCCTGTCCCAAGCTGGTCATCGTTAGGGTTAATAGTCGTCGCAGGATGGATGTCAGACATGTGAAGGAGTTGGGATAAATGTTGCGTGGAGAGGACTGGATTATAAATGTCAGACCGTGGCTAAGACTTCTTGGCATTGTGTGGAATGAAATCAGATATACGGCCATACGGCGAGCAGTCTTGGCAGACGGCATCTGAGAAATAAAGCAGTAGCGGGACCGGCCATCTCGGCACGATGGCTTCCTTTGTACGTCAAGGCAAAAAAGTAGCGCCACGTTGTTGCATCTCCTCAATGCTAACACTCTATTAGATCGTAGCCATTGGCAGGAACTACGTAGATCATGTCAAAGAGCTCTCAAACACAGTCCCAAAAGAGCCCTTCTTTTTTTTAAAACCCACATCCAGCTATCTCCCCAACGGCGGTAAGATTGAAATTCCAGCTGGTGTCAACGTTCACCATGAAGGTAAACCTTAAAGACCCTTGCTTGGACACCCCCTAACCCTTAAAAAGTCGAGCTTGGGCTTGTCATAGGCCGTACGGGACGAGACATCACCCAAGCAAACGCGGCTTCTTACATTGCAGGCTATGGTACATACTCCAACTCGATCAATTTCACTCCCCATCAATGCTGATTCTATTCGCCAAGCCTTAGCGATCGATATTACAGCAAGAAACCTGCAAGATCATGTCAAAAAACGCGGTTTACCATGGACAGCTTCAAAAGGCTTTGACACGTTTACACCGATAGGGTACCGCAAACTCTTGACTCTTGATTTCCTTGACAGCACCTTAACAGAGACTTTATCCCAAGAGATCAAATTCCGAACCCTCAAGCTCTCAACATTTCCTTAAAGGTAACCGTACCTTACAATTCTGTTCTTGGCTTCTACGCCACCAACCTCTCACACTCATTACAAAACACCTTTTCAGATCAACGGCCAGACCAGACAAGACGGTTCTACAGCGGATATGATTTTTCCAATCCCACGTCTCATAGAACATGTTTCTTCCATTATGACTTTGCAGGTGGGTTGCCGCCGTCGGATTCCCGTCTCAACTGAATCTCTGAAATCTCTCCTTGCTTTTTAGGAAGGCGATCTGCTTCTGACAGGCACACCATCCGGCGTAGGTCCCATCGTCGCAGGTGACATCGTAGAATGCACTCTCGCAGACGAAAGCAAGATCCTTTCACAGCTTCGCTTTACAGCTGTTCCAAGAGAAGGGGGGTACCAGTTCAAACCAGAATGAATCGAAAAAAAAGGATCTGTCTGTCTAGTTATCTATGATTGTCATCTGTATACTTGCCACCGTCCTACGTTTTATTCTTTGTCGGTGTCTCGAACTCATGATCCCCTTCAACATCCATCGGATTTCCATCAAATGAACTAGTCGGCGTTAACCCCCCACTCTGAAAGTCCCCAAAATCCCCAAAATTGTCAAACAACACATCATCCATGTCGTCCAGCTCAACATCGTCTGCAATGGAAGATGTGAAACTTGCCGTCAAGGCTTCGTTTGAGCTTGAAGAGCTTAATGAGGAATCTGAAAAGGGGCCAAAGTCCTACCGCCGTCAGCAAGCTAATTGAGAAACGAAGACGGAAAGGGCTAACATCATCATTGAAAGGGTCTTCAGCCCCCGCCGCCGGGCTAAACGAATCTTCAAACCCACCGCCTCTAAACCCACCACCACCAGTCGCCGTAACGTTCCTCCCAAATGAAAACGGCCGTTCTGATAACCACCCAGGATCATCATCATCAGAATCGTCTTCGTCGTCGTCGTCGTCATCCGACGCGAAGCTTCTTGATCTCGTTCCACTAGTGCTACCCAACGGGATACACGTTTCCTGCGCGAGGTAGTGTGTGAACTGTAACCAAGTCAAAAATCAATTAATCCCAAATGAACGGCAAACTCACCCTCGGCGCAGGATCAACTTCGACCTCCTCAGGGACACCAAAATCAGCTGTACTCGCACGAACATGATTCGTCCTCTTAAACTCTCCATTCATTCCTCCTGGTGAGGGTACAGAAGGCGACTGAGGCATCAACTCCTCCTCATCGACTTTCCATCTCCCTCCTCCAGCAGAGACGGACGAAGGAAGAACAGCAGGTTTCCCTCCACCAAGTAACCTCATATCCTTCTTCTTCGTCTCTTCGTACCTTCCCTTGACGTATTCCTCCCAACCACCAGCCGCATTCCCATTCGTCGTCGTCGTACCAGAAGCAGTAGCACCGGCATCGACGTCAGGATGTGAAGCCTCGTCAGGATGTTTCCCATGAGGCGGGGGCGCCCACCGCGTCAAAATCGTCTCTCTCAACCGTTTGGGAAACCTCTCCAACGCGATCAACACATCCTCCGAAATCAATGTTAGATGGCCCATGTAACCTAACCGCAGGCCTTTTGGTTTCGCACTACAAATCCATCAGCGACGGAGGAGGATAGAAGGGCTGTGGTTCACCTCTCCTCATCATTCCTCCTCTGCATCTCGACAATCCTCCAAAGCAGTTTGGCGTCCCTGAATAAACTCAGAACAAGCTGTTTGTTGTACCCCCCCGATCGGATTCGCGAGGAAGGGGGCTTGTCAAAATCGACATCAAAGTCGGTATCATTATCAGTGTCATCGTCGCCAATACTCCCTGTTAGGATTTGATGTATGATATCATACACTGCGCTGTGTAAAAAATTGTTCCAGGGATATGCTGAGAATAGGTCCTGTGAGAGGTGAGTCAGGCGTGAAGGAATGAAGGGTAAAAAAACATGCCAAGAGGACATTAAGCACATCTACTTTGAGCAGACATGCTTTTAGGGTTTCGCCGATCACTAGTTCCTCTTCTTCCGCTTTTTCGCCATGGGGCGAGGAGGCATTTAGTGTGTCTTCGGGCTGCGAAACGGGTGCGAGAGCCCGTGAGGTTCTCCTTGATATCGGTCCAAAGGAAGGAGATGCAGCAATGCCCGTTGCCTGCTGCTGCTGCTTTTCATCCTCCATCGCAATCTCAACCATCTCATCATCCGAACTCGTTGGCTCTGTGTCCTCATCACTCATATCCTCATCCTCAGCCGCTGCTGCTGCTGCCGCCGCCGCTCTAACCGTGAACCCGCCATTTCCTTCTCCAGGTGTAGACGGAGACTCAATACCTCCGGGCGTCCCAGTCTCATTAGGACTAGAATTCCCAAAAGTCATAGCCCTAGCCAACTCCTCAAGACCGGTGAGCCCGCCTTGAAGCCTCCCCCATTCATCATACAGCTCCTCGTTAACCTTCCTAGGCCGATTCAAGAGGGCCATATTCGAACAATGCAGCAACTCGGCTATGAGCTCGCATATCCGGAACCTCTCAAAAGTAAGCCTCGTCAAGGGGCCGTGGGTGGTGGGGAGAGGAGTAGGAGGCTGACTCCGTGGGGATTGTAGATACTTGACGAGGAGTTCCATCTGGGAGGAGGTAATTTTAAGAAGAGGTCCGAGGTGTACGACGCCCATTCGGCAAGTTAGTGATTTCATTGCTTTTTCGAGTGTTTCCCTTGACCCCTCTGGATCTTGTGGAGCTGATGTGGATTGTTGGATTGAGATGAGACGATTGCGGAGGGTGTGGAAGAGGTAGGGTTCGAAATAATCTGAATTGTTTTTGCGGACTAGTTCGATTAGGACTGACAGGGAGTTTGTTACTGAGGATGTTGAGGATTCGAATGTGGGGGTTTGGAGACGTCTTGGGTCTTCTCCTGAGGAAGGAACGGGGGCAGAGAATTCACGGAGGATGTATGTCGAGAGAGTTTGGATGGATTGTTCTGCTGCTAGTTCTCTTGCGAAACGGTTGCTTGGGGGGATCTGGCTTGTAGATATTCCGTCTCCTGGACCTTGAGTGGACAACGCGATTATGCTTTTGATCATTTCTGCAGCTGCGGTGTGTATGTCTGGTGGATATTCGGGTGACAGGTAGTTGAGCAGAGTCTGTAGGAGGTTCTGCGAGGAAAGCCATTCGATAACTGAAGAGTCGAGCTCGTCCATTTGAATGATACGGATAAGGAGATCCATGAACGACGGAATTTCAATGTGCGCGAGCAACTGCTGGATAACTCGGGGCTGAGAGCGAATAAATTGAATCATTTCGTGTGGCTTTTTGTTCATAAAGACGGCGTTGACCCGTGCAAAGCGACCGGCCATTAGGAGCTGGGGTTTTATTTCGTCCGGGGAGCGGTCGAGCATGGATTCCCAGAATGGAACGAGCAGAGTATCCTGGGCATTTATGCAGGTCTCCACAATTGACCAGATCTCAGAACAAAGAACCTCTGTTGCGGTGTGCGGATATCTAAGCGCCTGTTAGATGTGTTAGCCTTCTTATTATTAGACATACTTGTATTCGCCCTCGTCGACCTCGACGGTGCCGACGACGTAGCCAAGCAGTCTCTGCAGGACATCCACCCGCTGGAAGTAGTCAATCAGTCGGGTGTTCTGTGACTTGCACTCTTGCAGCAAGTCGTCCTGCTCCAATATGGATTCCAACGACACGTCTTCTTTGTCGAGCAGCCCGTCAATTGACGACGTGCTGTGGAATCCAAATCTACGCCTGTGAGACAGCGAACAGGGCAAGCCATATTCCTACCTCCAAAACATGACGGTATGTAAAGAAAGTGTTCCAAAAATAAACTAGGTATGCTAAAATCGGACCTGATAACTCCCACTCGCCTTCGTAAGATACCGCACCCACTTCACACTCTGATAACCTGTCTTCTCGAACACTTTGAGAAACCGAACTATCAGTCCTGAACTCGTGAACATCAACACCTGGAAGTCGACATCAATCGGTGGACGCGCCCATACTTGGCGCGTCGTTGTTGATGTCAGTTCAGCTATCCCAGAGAACGATGCTTCAGCGCCTCCTTGCAGTCGGGGTATCCTGGGACCTCCATGTAAGCGCTCGCCAAGCGAAAAGAGAGAAGACCTACTTCCAAATAACAACATTCTCGCCAGGAACGTACTTTGCCTTGCCACTCCCTCCAACCTGACAGTCCACTATCGTGGTATTCAACGGTGTGGGTATCCTGATCACAATATTCGTCGCACTCAGTTTTGGGTTGAAGTTGGTCTTGACTGTGACCTCGTACGAAACTCTACTCGTCCCAATCTCGGCAACAGTGGGGATGACCCGTATTGGGAGTTTGACGTTACTCGTTGCTCGGTATCTAACACCAGCTCAGCCGAAGCGAAGGAGAAAAGAGAGAGCGCCCACCGCATCAACTCAAACTCGCCATCCGGAGGGATAAAACTGATGCTTCTGTCCGCATCGAAATCATTCAACCGAACACATTGATGGAATCGACAGTCGTCTAATTCCACTGCGTCCACACCCCCTGCTCCAGCTTGGGCCTTGTCAATGACAAGTTTATCATTCAGCCCGAATTTGCATTCGGGTGTTCCAGAAAGATACGCTCGCATCTGGATCTGCCCGTCCACATCCGCTCTTAGCACCGTTCCTAAACACGTCAGTAAGGCCTCAAAAGACGAGGAGAACGCACCCTTGGCACTCATGCTAAGATTAACAACCTCAACAACATCCACAAACGCCTCATTCTTCTTATACTTCACATCCGCCCTTCTCCAATTCGTCGCACCCGTGGCCTGAGCAGTGATTTTTGACGATTCCTCAACCGCAGTGGCACTGCTCATTACACTTTCCGTTGTGATGTAGCTTTTCAGGGTGTCCGTTTCGCTGTTTTGGGGGTATCCAAAGTCGCAGATTTCTGTCGGCGTCGGAACCGAGGCTGAGGAGGAAGGAGAACGTACCGTCAACAAGCTCATATATGAGCACAAAGTTATTCTTAATACTCTCCTCATCTACTTTTCCAAAGTAGGATTTAGCAATGGTTATGAACCGGTAAATGAATTCGAAGATTAGAGCTGCGTTTGCATTTGTCCTACCGTGCGTTCTTAGCAGAGTGAGTCCTCGGCAAGTAGGGCACGTACTTTGTAACAGCAACGATGTAAAGATTGTTGATCCTGACATGTAAGAAGCTGGTCGATCCGAGTGTGACTATGGGCGAGCGAACGTCTGTATTTGAGATTACTTGGATTCGAAATACGTCCGCTATGGAGCGTCTGCAATCTGTTGAGTCAAAGCCTTGTCCTTGCAAAGACGCACTTGAAATCAGGACGGTATAGTCTGGATATTAAAACCTAGTCACGCCTTAGCTTAGTTTAGGGATTTCACGAGGAAGGGATTACTCGCTTCGCCTTTCTGGTTGAATATGAAGAAGGCCTGGAGAGTTGAGGATGTAATAAGCGGAGTACAACTCACTTACCGAGATCATTGCGGGTCACAAGCAGGTTGCCAGCGCCTCGACCACATGACCAAATCACAACTCTCACTGACTCTCACTGCGACGGACTCTGGACTTTCCTCGGCGTCTTCTCACCATGTCTGGACGTATAAGAACTGCTCTTGCCACGTCAAACAATCCTGCTTCTGACTATGAACCTCACTGCCAGACTTGCGTTGTTACTTGCCTCTGTCTCTGTTTGCAGCGCTAAACTAACCTGGTCAAACACTGGTCTGCTAAGTCTGAGTGTCCTTCCTACACCTAAGAAACCTCCTGTTAGACTTTCTATTTGTTTTTGGGGATTCCTATACTACGGATGGTAAGCTTCACGTGCAGGACATGTTCCTGTAACTTTGCGAGGATAGGATTCAACATCTCTGCTGGTGTGGATTCGATTGTTCCTGGAGACGTACGTTACTGGCTCCCATATATTCTCGACGGGTGGCTTTACCTACCATAGACTTCATCCAATGGACCCAACTGGGTGAATTTTTTGGGTGCGTACTACCGGAAAACATGGTTGAGGGTTTCACCTGCGTCTAGGCTCGACGTACAACATCACAAATACTAAGGTTACCTCCCGATTGGTGCTACCACTCCCCCATTAACAATCCTGCAGGTGTTCGACCTGGCATCAGGAGGCGCAACGATAGACGCCGCCCTCGTGCCTCCTTTCGAGCCAACGGTTCTGTACGTACCTTCCCTGTGTCTTAGACCGCGCCCCGAGTCCAACGCACAAACAGATCCATCGTCGACCAAGTCTCTCAATTCCAACAAATCCTAGCTCCAAAACCACTCGGCGCACAATGGAACAGCAATAACTCGCTTTTCGCATTTTGGATTGGGATCAACGACGTCGTACGTCCCTTCTCCTTGATTTTTCCATTCCAACACCGTTAGGGAAACTCCTTCCCATGGACAAACATAACCCAGTCAAAATTCTATCCCATCCTTATAAACCGTCTAGAATCTCAACTTGAACTTTTATACACCTCTGGCGCCCGCTCATTCCTTTTCCTTACTGTACCGCCTACAAACCGCGCCCCTCTCTTCCTCCAACAAGGCTCCACAGTAGTCCAACGCCTCATCCCCCTCTTGGACGATTACAACACAGACCTCACAACCATGGTCAACTCTTTCAAATCCAAACACCGCGATCTAGATCAAGTCACTGTTTTTGATACGAGACCCGTGTTTAACACTTTATTGGATAACGCAGACGCTTTAGGGTTTGTTAACTCTACGGGATGGTGCGAAGCGTATGAAAATGGGACTCCGAGTTCTACTACGCAGGTTACGGGGTGTGCCCCCGTCTCGAGTTATTTGTGCGTTCGCCCTTCGGCCCCTTCCTGACGACTTGGAGTCGGCTAATTGTCTTTCAGCTGGTTGAATTCCCTGCATCCCTTGTTCACAATTCACGAGTACGTATCATCTCCGTTTGATTATAATCAGCCCGATCAAGACATGTTATCTAGCATCCTTGCAAAAGCCATTTCAACAGTGCTTAGTGCCTGATAGGGCTCAGTTTAAACGGAGCGGATGATGTCGATAAAAAAATAACTTTCCTTCGGTTGTTGTTAGTCACTCGTACAACAGAGAATTTCTTTCACCGTGCATCTTGGGCGCTCACTATTGGAGCGATCACGGACTCACCATCATCATCATCATTATACACAAGAGCGATCACGGACTCACATGCGGGGCACTTCCGTCTTTCTCCCGCATTCCAGACTCCAGTGCAAACCCCGAGGTGGTCGTGGATTCTGTCGACGCACTCACAATTCGTATAGAATACAACATGACTTACCTTGGGCCATAGAATTTCCGTGTTATCTACTATGTAGCAGACTAAGCAAAGACTAAGCCACTTCAAGTTGCGGGCATGAACGGGATAAGAGAGATCGTGTGGCATTAACCGGGCCAAGACCAGCCAAGACCTGATGAAAGCGTGTTCTGGTTTCGCATACAAGCGATAGACACGACTTACAAAGGCCAGAATTTGTGGGTGAATATTTACTGCGGCTGCGGCTTCGACTGGTAGGTCTGTAGTCACGAGACCATGTGCGTTGCCAGTCTGTCAAACGTCTCGTTCGCGGGAGAATCCAGGTTCAGTGCTCATGTTTCTTCCCTCAGTCAACGGATTAGACGTAAAAGCTGATGGTTTCGCGGGAGAAGTCATGTCATGCTCCTTTGCCAAGGCCAAGATTCTCAATGTCAATCGGAAGCAGAACGAGAATAAAAAAAGGTTCGTTTCGTTGTTACCCAACGAAGTCAAGGCC